>JAVJIF010021250.1:0-83580 GCA_038442645.1 Agave tequilana
ACCAAGAGAGCCAACGCGGCACCTCAACCCATTCAAGGGGAATCTAGAGGAGTTTGTCCAGAGCCCTTCACGGGAACTCGGCAACACTCTGTGTTATATGTAGTGTTTAGTGTAAAAGTTTAGTTTAGGTCATAATTGTTTTTAGCTTCCGCATTATTTGGCATTAAGTGACCATTAGATTAGCCATCACCTATTCACCCCCCTCTAGGTGAACCTTCACCTTCCGTTGAGCCGATTGCTACACACATGGGCTACACAAATTTACGCATCGAATTCTTGTTCCGCCGTCGGACTAGTTGATGAGGGTAATAAAATATGAGCCTTTAGTGTTGCAATATTCTTTTGGGCGATTATCACACACTATGGTTCTCCCACTTGCATTACCCACATCAAGTATTCTACGCCGTACACAATTCAACCAAACAATAGTCTTCCTTTGGGCCGGCTATTATCCGCATGAATTATATACGCAATTAAATAAACTCTTTTATAAATTTTTTTCATGTATATATCATTATTTGTGTGTTATCAACTGTAGTAATCATTAATTCATTCATTATACTAGAACTATATAAGTAATATAATAAATATTGATGAAGCGGAAGCATGTAAAGATACATATTATTATAATATACAAAAACTTCAATGCCTTCTTTATGTCAACTAACTACTGTTTTATCATGTCGAGTGCGTATAATATTATAATGCTCATTAAGAACTTTGAAAATGGCAGTTTACATGCTTAAAACGGAGGTCAGATGAGCCCGTAATGGCTAATTGAAGTTTCTATTGCAAAGCAGGTCTGTAGTGCTTATCGAGTCTGAATCAGACCCGATCCGTAATGGTTAAATTATAGGTTTTCTTAATAAGTCGAGTTTAATAAACTGAATAAAATTCGATTAGCTTAATGTGATATTAATTGAGATTAGATTTCTTTATTTGAATAGAATTCTACCACAAAATTTTCTTTAATAGCCTAGAATTCTATCTCAAACCCTAAAACCCAAATTAATCTCAAAAATTTCAATTAAAATTTAATATGAGATTAATTAGGAGTAAGTTTTCTTATTAGATTCTCTAAATTTATTAATCCCAATTAATCTCATAATATCACTTGATTAGAAAATCAAACAAATAATTAACCTCCTTTTTTTAAATTTTTTTTTATTGGTTTGTCGTTTTAATCGTCGCCGCCGGTCCATGGTGGCCAGCGGCTGCCGCGAGCCTCCCCGCCTGCACGCGAACGCATGCATGCATAGCTTGCTTGCATGCATGCGCAACTCCGTGCATGCGCATGTTGTTTTGTTTTTTTAAATAAAAATAGAATAATAAAAATAATAATAACACAGATTTAATTTAGAAAAATATATACATGACTCATTGATCATCTCCAATTAATTTAATTATTTAAGACACAAAAAATAATCTTTACTGAATTAAACAAAGAGATTCATAATTTTAATAGATCGAGATCAAAAAATTTATTTTATATCCCGATGATCCGATAAAGAGGAGGCTCTGATACCAATTGTTAGATTTAATAATTAATTCATTAAAGATCACACATAAATTAAAAGTCTCTTTATCAAGATCAAAGAGAAGAAAGATTTAGACTTACCTTATTCCATCATGAAAGGGATATCGAAGGTTGCACGATCTCGAGGATGCAAGAGTTAAGAGAGGGAATTCTTCTCTCTAACCACAAAGTTCTCTCTTGATCATTAAAGGAGATGAGAGGCCTCCAAGAGAGAGATTAGGTCATAGTAGAAAGTGGTGGAGAGGGAATCCTACCCATGATATATATATAACATTAAAGAATCCTAGTTCAACTCATCTAGACCCTTGATTGATAACACGAGTTTCACAGTGTAGATGACTTACATCTTAATTTAAATATACTTATGGCTAAGTGTAATTGAAACGTGTCTAGGCTCAAACTATTAGGCTTGATAAATTTTTTATTAGGTTTAACAACATATGCTTATAGAGATGGGTCTATAAATCTAATTAGACTTGTGTAAGCCCAAATTAATTTAGACTATATTCCAAATAAGGGTTTGTTTGGATTTAAGAAAATGGTGTGAAGTGAGAAAGTAGGAAGTAAGATTTTTTTTCCTTCAGGAAAAGAGGAATTGAGTAGTAAGTTTTCTGGTGTTTATATGGTAGTTGGAAAGTGTAATTAAAAAGTGTATTTTTTTTCATTGTTTGGATGAAGTGGAAAAGTAGATTTGGAAAAATGTCTTTTCTTTTCCTTTGTTTGGATGTGTCGAGATTTGTGCAGCGTGTGGGAAATTGAGATTTCCATTTTTTGGATAACGATGAAAAAGAATGTAAAAAATTGAATTATTTATTTTTCTATTAAAAGTTTTAAATTTTATTTATTACTTCATCCCTGCCCCGATCCATAGACCCATGTATTGGTCATGTTTTTTCGTATGCATTAATTTGGTTATTTCATCAGATAATATTTAAAAAATTCGATGTCCTTGAAGACCTTCTAGAATGGATCTCAAAAAAGATTACTAAAACAAATACTATAATCAGTAGTATAGATTATTAAAACAGATCTTTCAAATTTGCGATATCCAGAATAAGCAAATTAATACTCACAATCAATATTGTATAATCTCTTGTCATAGCATGCAACATTATCATTTCTCACTGAATTAATAATACACCACTCTCGAATTTTTATTACAACAATGAATCTTCTGAAATTTAAGAGTAAACCACATACAAAAGTGGTGACGTTGGAAGCTGTGGATGTGGAGTAGAATTTCGATGTTCTCCTTCTTTCCGGCCCTACTCTTAATGGATCTCTGCAGCAGAAAACGACAGAATGAGAATGTCATCATACCGTGCTTCAAGCCTTAGAGCTGTTTCATTAAATATGAGCCCCTATGTCTGTTTCTTTTGCCTCTCTACCATCCTGATTGTAATCAAAACTTAAAACAATAAAACTGTTAAGGAACAGAGCCAGTGATATAGAAGCAACAGTAGTAAATTCAAGCAATGTTATAATTTTAGTCAAAATATAACGATGCATAAACACAAATAACCATTCATGCACACAATTTACCATCAGCTTATACTCCACTCCCAAACAATTTGGCAAGCAAATAATCCAATAGAATTGATTCTTAGGGCTCAGATCACACTGAAAAAAGAATCAGAATAACAGGCATGAAGATGGATTTCCAAAAAGGAGAAAGTTATTGACCGAGGTGGCGCTTAGTTTTATTGATGTCTAACCAATAGGAGAGGAAGGGGTTTCAATCAAGAATGATTAACATCCAACCAAACAACACGTGAAGGGGTTCCAATCAAATCTGAGTCTCAATCCACCGTCGTTAATGTATCACCAATTGTATCCAACCCAACAATACTAGATAACTTTTTTCAACAATGCTTCATCAAAGCCCAGTCTCAAAAAAGAATGGATTAAGAGATAATGTAAAGTAAGAAGAGAGCAGCAGCAAAAGGAGAGAAACAACAAAAGGAGAGAAAGGCAAAAAGCAAGGACATATGAGCCAACGGATAATGACCTAGAATATCACCAACACATGCAAAGAAATACTCGTTTATAACATGTCAAGTAATACAAACAACAGTCATTTGAATATGTAGCAGTGTGTAGACTTTCATGTAATACAGCATAAGACTGTATTTGATAATCAAGTGTTCAAAAATTAAAGTGGCAAACTTCTCCTTAATGAAGAGTAGGCTTTTGCAACTTCTTCGACACCCTTCTCCATTTGAAACTTTAATCCTGTGTAAAGAGACAAGCATAACTCTAACAAAGTTTGATGGATATTATAGGATAGAAAACATGAATTGCTTCGTGAAATACAAAATAAGATTCTTGTCTGAATTGTTGAATTGCTCCCTAAAACACAATTAATGTCATCCTGCAATCATATACATGAAGATAAATGTACAAAACTTACCGTGGCCAAATAAATTGACTTCCAAAAAAAAGATTCAAACTATCCATTAGAGATATGGCCTTTGGGCTCATAACACACTGATTATCTCATTTGATTGACATTCAGCCTACAATTGGTGAAAGAGTTTCCATTAATTTTGATAGACGTCCAGCCAACATGGATAGGGGTTTCAATCAAGCTTGAGTTTCAGCCCAACAGTAAGCAAAATCGGCAACTTAAATAGAGAATGAATGTGATCACAAAAGCGTCAAAGATGTTTGAGAAGATGAAAAAAATGTGTTAGGTATGAGAAAATGAGTGTGAATCAGTCTCATTGTGCATTTGTAACACTCTGCATGCAATGTCATGCACAAAAAACAAACAAAGCAAGAAAAAAAGATATGACCAATAATAAGATGTTCATTCTACACAAATCAAAACAGTGTTACTTCTCTTTAGCAAGGCTCAGACCGTAGGACGGTGTTTTAATAGTGGATGAAATTTATGTCATTCAAAGCCAGATGAAAAATAAGGGGTTGCGTACATGCCACCTCCATGCTCAACTCCTAGAGTCGAACGGTTGTGATCTAGTACACCTCCAAATCTTACTTGCGTAGTCAACTTTCTAACATCTTACGAATCATCATTGCCCAAACAAAACCCCTAGAAGAGAAGAATAACATCAGAAAATATTTGAATATGGTTAATAATAAAGGATTAAGAAACATTTCGGGCAATCAAAGCAATGCTTAACGCAAGATGCTGCGGTAAAAAAAATTATAGTAGTAGGAATAGATAATAGCAGTTCATAGGGCCTACGACTAAAAGCATGTCACATGCAAAATGTATGTCAAAGCGAGAGCCTAAATAATACAGTCCAATAATTCATAAAGCGAAGAGGTGGTAAGAAATTGAGGGAAGTCAATGGCCCCTGGGTCTTCTCAATCAAGTTTGTGTTGTTTTATAAAACGGTAGAGCCAATGGGCCCTCTCCTCACTGGACCTCCTGAGAAACCCACCCCCAGTCTTGGGGTTCTTGATAATATAATCATAAGCAGCAGACACCACGTCATCGATAAAGATGACATAGTCGTATATTGTACCGACCATAGATTAAAGGCAATCGTAGCACCCCGCTGCTACACTTTTTTCTCCTCCTCATGCACGACATCCTCAATCTTTTGCAAACCATCAGCAAACCTTCCTAATACCTCCAGCCGAGAATTGCTCCTCTTCCTTTTACCGCATGAGCTTTGCGATACTGACATACTTACAGGTTGGGTAGAGTACCGGCCAGTCTCAGGATGCTCTCCCATCTTGCTGGGGTCCTGGGTGTCGCCGAGTGGTTGGTTGATGTCTTGAAAAAAGTTCCCAACAGCTGCTTCACTGCGAAAAATAAGAACCATTCCTAAGTACTCAATAGGCTTGTTGAGGTATGGCTCGTCGAGCTTGTTTGCCTACAAACCAAACAATGTTTTCATAAATTAATCCTCCAACAGCAATCAAACTCTGAGAAGCATATAGGATTGAAGGAACAAATTTATTACTGCAGTGTATGCATTATAAACTTCTTTGTTGGGCATTTCAATGGTGCGTGTTTCTGGGACAAATATGACACAACCACTAAGCTTTTTAAACCTGCGAATCCGGTTTCACCTATTCCTCCAAGTTCGTAGATGATTAATGACATGGGTGACCCAAAATTAGGTACCAAATCTCTTATTCATAGCATTGACAATTAAAGAATGGAGGTTTTCTTTCACTCCTTTGTTCCCCTAAAAATGCCATCATATATTTGCTTGCGTCGTCACTCCACCTGATGTTTGTCCCCGCTTTCCTCTTCTTTCTATCATTTGCGGTATCTACACTCATCTCATCGCAAAACCCTCTCTCAACATTGTCTACAAAATAAGCGGCAAATCAAATTGATGAGACGAAATTTATGTAGATCAAATATGAGGAAAATTTTAAATTTGAGGGCCATAAACTGCAAGATATCGTAATATAATTAGAAATTTTAGATTCAGACATATAAATTCAAGCCAAACAAATAAAACTACAGTAACTAGCATTTATTTACACTTGATGTATCTCATGTTACATCAATTTGGAACTTGAAAATCTTCCCACATCTGTTGAGCAATTTGTTTCCTAAGTTGTACCCAATCGTCATTTCTCTCTCTTATTTATCTATGTGTTTGTCCCACTTGGGAGACATTTTATGTAATCCAGTTGTCCTCACTTGGGACAAACTCATCTTAACTGTGGGACATAATAAAATTATGGAGTATCCAACATGTCATAACAATGTCAACTTGAGTGCGGTAAGGGAAGAAGAGTTGTGACGCTAATATCTTAAATCTGTTTTTCAATGACCTGAATGACCGCTCTACAGTCGTCCGAAGGGAGGAGTGCCGGTAGTTGTATAGTTCCTTGTAATTACTCGGAGCTCTCCCATTAAATTCGTTCAAGTGGTATCAAACTGTGCGGATGAGGCTAAGAAGCCAGGCCTTGTGTTGTACCCAGCATCGCAAAGATAAAATTTCCCTATGGTCCATAACAAAAAAGGTTAACGATGGCATCAAGGTAAATTCAAAGTTTATGCTAATAAAAAAACTGGCAAGCAACCCGTAGTAAACTTCAGCGACTCTCAGACCATTGGGTCGTTGCAGTGCATCATGAAGTATGGTGAGATCATGAGCTGATCCTTCCCATCCTGCAAGGATGTATGTGAATCTAAGGCTGCCAACACGTTCTGTGTTGGATATGGCTTCCTTCTATAGGATGGGGCCACCATCGCAGCGGGGTGTTGTTTGTGGACATGTCAATTGCTTTCATACAATCACACCCATGAGGTACTTAATGGCTAATCAACGTAACATACATACATCTTATTGTTTAGAATTATTAGGAAAGAACAGGTACCTTAAAATAACCACTAAACCTAGGGTCACAACTAATCTTTTCATGCACGTCTATGCTTGGCCCACGAATGTAATCCCCTCTAATTTCTCTGATTGCATGTAGAACAAGCTGAAAATAACGGCTTATGGTCTCACCAGAACGTATGAAGTTGATGCCCAACACTCTGTTGCGGACGTTGTGGCCCACAGTGTGCAGGAACAAGGCTAGTTGCTCTTCGATAGTTACATATTGTATGTCATGCAAGAGGTCCCTACTCCTTAACAAGGATGAGAGGTTGAAGAACACTTCTTTGTCCATCCTGAAAATATTGCGGTAGTTGATATTACTTGACTCTAAAACTTGATGAGATACATTCCCCTCTCAGTATCCTAATGCCACTAGATATGTGTTGCGGGAAATCCAAGCGTCCAGTCATCCACATGAGGACAACATAAGAACATGAGCAAATAATGAGAAGTATGATTTGCTCATCCTCACCGTCAAAAACGACATCCAAGAAGGTATCTATAAACTACAATAACGTTTAGTTAAATTAGGTTTTAAATATAAAATCTTCATTTGTCAGTGACATTTATTCAAAATGAACTAAACGTTACAGTGGCAAGAACACAGGGCATAAAACATGCATATAAATAAGTCAAAAATTAAAACATGTAATTTAAAAATAAAGACATGTAAAATAACAAATTAAACTTTTCACTATCAGCATTGCAATGGGACCAGAAAAAGAAACTATGGAGGGTTGAAGAAAGTAGAATGGATAGTATTAACAGCTTGGGAAGCTCGGCCAGTCCCTCAACTATCACCGAAATCAATACTCATGAAATCTGGGCATCACAGGATTCTAACCAAATCAAATGGTGGGTGTTTATAATTGACAGGGGAATTTACAAAATATGTGAAGTTATCAGATGTAGATTCCTGATCTGAAAGAGCCACCTTTGTTTTTTTCCTCAATCGTTCACAACAAACACAAAGGCAAAAAAGCAGGAAGAAGGTCCAAACCCTATTTATAAAGCCAAGTAACGAGAACTGCAATTATTAAAAGAAATTTGGAGGGACAACCACTGTTATCTCGTGAAGCGAAGGAAGGGGTGGGCAATAAGTCACACCAACAACCAGGAGAATGCAGATCTGGGTTGCAGCTGCTTGTGGGAGACCCATGGCTATAGGGGTGGTGGGGACGTCACGAGGTCAGGACACACAACCCGTGTCCTTAGGGGTGGTAGCAATGGCGGCAGAGCTCTGAAAAGTTGAGTCAAGGGCTTGAAGAACGAGAAAGAGAGTTGACGGGAATCCAGATCTGAATCTCGAGACAGCAACAGAGGAGGAAAAAGTGAGCTAGGAAAGTAGTAGGGGACAGGTACTGTGTGAAGCTTAGGCTATCGATGTGGACCGAACGAGAACAGTGGTGGCGTTGGAAGCTGTGGAGGAGTAGGAGGAGGGCTTCGATCTCTGGTGAATCTAGATAGGGGAGAGAAAGAGGGAGGAATAAAGCTTGAAAGGGGAAATTGATAGTGAAGGAGGACGAATCTGCAGCAAGTATTGCCAGAATTCTTCGTCAGAATCGCGATGAAAGCCAACGGTCGGCAGAGAGATCCGAGAAGAATCCAAAGAGAATTGGGGGAAAATGGAAACCCGTGAGGCCCACGGTGTGAAATCCGCTTGGGAAAACAACTGGCTTATTTCACACACCATCCAAACTAGGGGTGCCATCGGATCGGATACGGATCGGATATTACCTCTACCATATCCATATCCGCACCCAACCTTCGGATACGGATACAGATACGGATATTGGCGGATGTGAAAAAATGATATCCGTATCCGCCAAAATCGGATATCAGATATAAATCGAATATTAGCGGATCGGATGCGGATACTAATCGGATATGTTAAAAAGGATTAAAGATAAATTAAACAGAAATACTTATATTACTTTTTATCTCATCTATTACAATATTAAATGTGATACATACTATGATATTATTGTGTACATATCAATACATTCATCGTATTCATTGTCATTTGACTTCTATAACAATAGATTACACGTCCTCCAGTGCTAAATGCCGATGCGGATGACATGGTTGATGTCGAAATACTCAAAATATCATGTGGTGCTCTTATAAGAATCAAATACTTTTCACTATTACTTTTTCATCAACTCAAAATATCAAAATTTAATACCTTATTCTATTGAAGAATAGTCTTCTCCATACCGATATCATTATGAAGCACGCAACATTCGGATATCGGATCGGATACGAATATTGACGGATGTGAAAAAATGATATCCGTATCTGGATTGGAGGCGGATTCGGATGCGAATATCCGCAGATAATCTGTATCCGGTGGCACCCCTAATCCAAACACCCACACCCGGTTTTCAAGCTAGTGGCTTTTCCTTTTCGCCCACTGCCTTAAATCCAAACATGCCCTAAGTCTAACACGCTTTGATGTAGTTGGAACTATGATCGAATTGGTTGCATCGATTATAATAGTTGATTATAACAAAGTAAAATTGAAAAGTATGTTACATCAGTTTTTTAACTTTTTTTTACGTAATACTACTTTACCTTGCAATGAATCAAACAATTATTCTTTATTTTCTTTAGTTGAAGTTGTGCTTACGTAGTCAAACCAAATACATGACCTATTCTCTTCCTCCAGTTACAAGAATAGAAGTTACATGTAGCTAAAACTGCATCGTAACAAGTGGCAGAGCCACGTTGAGCCCACGTTGGGAAAGTTATCTACCTGGATTTCTTGTTTTGAATGGACAACAATAGTTTTTGTCTCACTGAGTTCTCAAGTTGGGCACGTGCCCACCATTGAGTGCCCAATCTGGATTTTTGAGCTGGCTCTGTCCTTGACCGTAACTCCAATTATATTGAACCAAGCAACCTTTTATCTACATAACCCGTAAGTTCTCCTCTCGTTAGATTCTGTGTCAAACACTAGCCTAGGCATTTGTATATGGAGATAACATTTTGATCTGACCTAAATATCTGATCCGAACCTAATCTAGCCTGTAATTTGTTGGTTCGAATTAACATATACGGGTTTGAATTACCGCCTGACCCATTTATTAAATGGGTCTTGCATGAGTTTGAAGCGTGACCTGTCTAACCCATTGATGATGACTTTTTTATTTGAGAAATACATAAACTTCAAAATGCCGCTATAAAAATTAGAAGCTAAACTGACGTCTACCATGATTTTAACTAAATACATTAATAAATTAGTTTTGAATTGAATCATTTAACAATGTTTGAAAATTAATAACACGTTAAACGGGTTGGGTTGACCTGTTCAAAATTGGATCGGGTGCAAGAATGACCCGTTTATTAAACAGATCAGGTATAAATCAATTATAATTAGATCGCTCCGAATATGAACCCACGCGGATTAAACCTGACCCGGCCCAATTACCACCCCCCATTTATATGGCTTCACTCATTCACTGCAAGAAGATGAGACGTGTAAAACAAATTCTAATATATGTAATTGTAAATAACTATAAGGATATATCTGCTAAATACTGGGCTCCTCGAGTTCAAACTTCAAGCTCTTGGGCAGAAGTCACAGGCTGTTCCCAGTTCCTCACTCTCCAACGGCACATAACATCTTTCTCTCCCCCCCTATTCAAAAGTCCAAATCTCTCTCTCGCTCTCTCTCTGTAATGGCATCTGTCCATGCTCTCAACGCCACCACCCCCATCAAGACCCGAACCTCGAAAACCTCCTTCTCCACCTCCACCCACACCCACAGAAAAACCCTAGCGGGATCCACCGCCGGCAACCAGATGGACCCCGACTCCTTCAAGTCTCTGTTCGAGGCCTATACCCGCCTGCAGCGGCTGCCGTGGCCTTCGGCGAGAAGCTCCCGATACCGAGATCGTGGCCTTCGGTGGGCAGTCCGACGGCAAGAGCTCCCTGCTCCGCTTCTGATTCAGCGTCCGCGACGTTGAGATGGGTACCCGCCGGCCCCTTGTCCTTAAAATGGTCCACGATCCCTCCGCCCTCGAGCCCCGCTGCCGATTTCAGGTTCGATTCTGGGGTATTATTACTGTTTATTAACTCAATGCAATCTTAGGGTTTTGCCGGTTGGGATAGTTTCTTGATTAAAGATCGTGATTTGACCAATTGTTCTGAAATTAAATACATTCTTGGGGTTTTGTCGTTTCAGGTTCTATTTCTTGATGAAAGATTGTACTTTGAGTTGACTTGGTTCTATTTACTGTTTTTAGTGAATATTTCCCCGAGTTTTGTTAATTGGAATCAGTTTCTTGATGAAAGGTTGCAATTTTAATGGTCGTTCTGAAATTTAGGGTTTTGTCCTGGTTCGATTATTTGTACAGGTGTTTTGGTTAGGTTTTGGGTTCTTTTAGGATGATATTTGGTTGTGATATTCTGAATTTATCTGGCATATGCTGGTGCTACTCCAATTTCTCAAAGATCTCCTTTCTAGGTTTTGTCATGATGTTTACCTCTTTGGGGTTTATGCAGCTTCTTTTCGGGTTTTCAGTTGGGTGAGATTCTTCTCATGTAGGTAGGCTGGTGATAACAAGTTGAATCTTTCCATGTAGGTAGCCTATTTATGTTCTTTGTGGCTTCAGTATTCTCCCAAAGGATCCTCTCTTTTGGTTTCTGCCTATTTAGCTACTGTTACTGTGGTGCTCCATTTTTAGGGTTTATGGTTTTCTTTAACTTAACCTGGTTCAGACTTTATATATTTTCGATTTTTGAGCTACACTGCCGCTGTTATCTTTCGAGTTTGGGGTATTAACCGCGAATTAAGTAATAGTGTAATACTGCATGATTTTTTTTGATTTGGACTTGTTTTGTTGCTTAGAAATTGATTAACAGAAATTAATGAAGCTATGTTGTATTATTCTCATTGAGGAAGAAGTTCAGTGGCCTATGGCTGTAAATGTATTGCAATTCTACCTTGATTTTATTATCTTGCCAACAAGTGAAACCAATTTCATTTCTCAAAAAAAGTGAAACCAATTCCCTTTTTCGGAAAAAGAAAATGTGAAACCAATTTCTTGACTCCATTTCCTTTAGTTCTCGTTGTTTCCTTGATATTTGTGAAATTTCATGATTTGTGATGCTTCTTTAAGCTGTGGAGAACTTAGAGTGGCTCTGGGAGCTGTTTTAGTTATCTTTATGTGCTTTTCTCCATCTCAATATTATTGCCCATATTTTCTCTTGATCCTGCATTCTAGAATAACATTTTACTAGTAAAGTTATAATAATTGTTTATTATTTTCCTTTCTAGTTCCATTATACAAAAATGATTAACTTGCAGGAGGAAGATTCTGAGAGGAATATGGAAGTCCAATGGTGTTGGCTTCTGCAATTGCTGATCTAATAAGATCCTGAACAGAGGCACACTTAAGGAAGGTCCAAGCTGCAGTTTCAGCAAAGACAATTGCAATGAGAGCAAAATATGCTCACTGTCCTAATTGTACCATCATTGATGTGCCTGGGTTTGTCCTTGAGGTGCTCTACCTTATCTATATGTGTATCAGATTTCTCATTGTATTCTGTTATTGCTTGTCTCACGGTTTTCCTTTTGCAGGCAAATAAGGGTAAACTAGAGAGTACTCCTGATGAGATTTTATCCATGGTAAAGTCATTAGCAAGCCCTCCTCATCGACTTCTCTTGTTCCTCCAACAAAGCAGTGTAGAATGGTGCTTTTCACTGTGGTTTGATGCTACTATTCGTGAGATTGATCCCACTTTCAAAAGAGCAATTATAGTTGTTGCCAAGTTTTGACAACCAGCTGAAGATAATCACCTGGGTTTGACAATGAATACTTTTCATTGACAAGTTGATGTTCTATTGCAGTGAGACTTTGTTACGGTGTGAATCAGGTGATGAATTCCTGCAGGAGTTTCCTGAAAAGTGGGAAGTGGACCGTTATCTTAGTGCAAGCGGTTTTCTAGGAGACAACACACACCCATACTTTGTAGCTCTGCCAAAGGACAGGGGCACAGTGAATAACGAAGAATTCCGCAGACAGATTTCTCAAAAGTGCTGTGCCATCTTCGTGAAAATATCAAAGGAGGCGGCTCCAGCAACACTCGCCTTGCTAGAGCAGCGTTGTACTGAAGTCTCCAGGGAGCTAGCCCGAATGGAATCAAAGATACGGGCTACATCTGATGTTTCCCATCTCTGAAGATCTGCCATTCTGCACATGGCTTCTATTTGAGTCATGTGGTATTGTTTTTCTTCTCTTGTTCTAACAAAATGAACTCATCTTATAATTTCCTTTTGTTGCTAAAGGAGGCTTTGATTGAAGGCGCAACAGATCCTGCCCTGGAGCAATGGGACAGAACAACTGATGAAGAACAGTCAGAAAGTGGTATTGGGAGCTGGCATGGTGTAACTGTGGCTGTAAACTAGGGATGTCAACTGGGCCGGCCCGACCCAGCCCGGATTGGCACGAGCTTGGCCTGGCCTGGGTGGTACCTGGGCCACACTCGGCCCGGGTCCAACCACGGTTCGAAAACTCGGCCGAGTCGTATCCGTCTCAGCATCCGCCGAGACGATTCCGAGACCCGATTCGAAGGATCCACTAAGAAACGACTGACTCGGTCCTTGACTTAGAGCTGACTCGGCCGAGTCACGTTATACTCGAACTGACTCAGTCGAGTCAGCTCCGAGTCAAGGCTGAGTCGGTTAAAAAAAAAAACTCAAACTTACCTGAGATCTATGGCTCCCCGCCTTCGCCGCCTGCCCGCTCGCCGTCGTCGCCTGCCCATCGTCACCGCTGCCGCTTGCTCCGCCCGATCTTTCCCTCCGTCTCTCTCTCTCTCTCAATCTCTCCCTCTGTCTCTCTCTCTCTCTCTCTCTCTCAATCTCTCCCTCCCTCTCCCTCCCTCCACTCTCTAAGAGCAGCGAGGGGGGGAGAGAGGGAGAGAGGCAGAGAGAGGGGAGACGAGAGAGGGAGGGAGAGAGTAGAAAGAGAAGGGAGAGGGAAAGAAAAGAGAGGGAGATAAAGCCAGAGGGAGGGAGAGATCCACTCACCTGATCTCTCTCCCCCCTTCATCCTTTTCTTTCGTTTATTTTTGAGTTTTTATATTTACCCCTTCAAATCTTTTATATTTTTGAATTTACTCTCAAATCATATTTTATCAATTATCCCTCAAAACAAATTTGTTTTGGACATGTGATACATGAATTTTGATGCCTACAGTTTTTTTTACAATTTATCGTGATTTTTCAGAATTTTTAAGTTTTTATGTAGTGTTTTGCGCGTATCGCCCGAGACCGGTGTCGATCGGTCTCAGTGTCTGCTGAGTCTGCGGTCGAGACCGCAACTTTGAACAAGGGGTCCAGCTCTCCACAGGCCGGACCCGGGTTATTGCAGCCCACGACCCGGGCGGGCCGTGCCTAGCCCGGGATCGTGCCTGGCACGCCTAGCTCGGGCACGAGTTTTGGAACGACCCACACGACTCAGCCTGGCCCGGGCTGCCTCCGCAATGGCTCAAATAGATGTTGGGGTCACAAGCTAGGCGACCCAACTTGGCCCGCCTCACCAATGGCTCAAAGAATTGTTAGGGGTACTATGGGTTTTTTTTGCAAGAAACCCCCTCAACACCTCTTTTGGTCGTGGGGGGTTATTTGTAATTTTTTTTTGCAAATAGCCTTAACGAGTAGATTGGGCTTTGGGTGGATTTTTTTGCAAAAAAATTGCAAAATAACACTCCTCTTCCGGTCTATAAATACCCTTCCCAACTTTATTTCTTCACAACAAAAATCTCTAAAATTCTCAAAAAGAACCTCAACATATTTTTACTCTCTACAAAGTCTCTCAATCAAGCCCTCAACTACAGGCTACAAGCTCTGAAGTTCTCAAGCTCTCTCTCAAGTTCTCAAGCTTTACCAGCTCTATAAGCTCGCAAGTTCTCAAGCTCTACTAGCTCTCTCATCACCTTACTAGCGTGAGGTGAAATTAGCATTTAAAATGGATGCACATTCTTCATCAGCAGGCGGCACTATTCAAGCTTCTGGTTCTAGATATTATGGTAGTTTTAGTTTGAGTAGTGAAGAGTGTGAAGCTCTTAATTTGCCTTTAACCGAAATTCCACAGATTTCATTCACACAATTCCCAGATTTTAATGCTTCTTCTGAACCTGCCACTACTACTCATATACTTGTTAGTTCTTCCGAAGTATCAACTACCTCTACAAACTTTAAATCTGAAGTTTGAAAATATTTTAATAAAGTAACTGTTGATGGAGCTAGTAGGGCTCAATGCAAGTTGTGTCCATATATTTCATATAATTTTCCCCAAAATGCTAAAATCAGCATACTAAGCAAACATAATAAAAGTAAACACCCTGAATACCAAACATTACAAACTCAAATTAGCATTTTAGGTGGCACACTAGGCATTTTTACTTATAATTATGCTACAAGTAAAATTAATTTAGTTAGATATCTTATTCGGTCTGAACAAACTTTTAGTATGACTGAAGATTAGAAACTTTTAGTATGACTGAAGATTAAAAAATTTATAAAAAATATTAGAACAACTCATAATTCAGATTATGATCCTGCTGAAGGAATACTATAAGAACAAAAATGTTTAGAATTATTGGAGAACAAAAATAAATGTTAATTACAAATTTGTCTTTTTTGCTACATAAAGTTGCACTTAATTCTGATTATTGGGAAGCACTTAACGATAATTTATAGTTATTACTGCACATTATATTAATTTTGATTGGATTTTAAACAATAGAATAATTGGTTTTAAAATTTTTTTTCCATCCTCACAATTCTTCAAGTTTAAGTCAGATTCTAATGAAGGTTGTCACAGAATATTGAATTGATTCTAAAATTTTTGCTATTTCATTTGATAATTTTAGCGAAATTAATGCTGCAATTGAGCTTCTGAAAAATTATTTTAAACCTGTTTTGCATAGCAAAATTTTTCATATTCGGTGTGTTTATCACATTATTAATGATTATATTAAAAAAATAAGAAAAAATTATTATATTTATTAAAAATAGCGGCCCAAGAAGACAAAACTTCAAACAAATTTGTTCCAACTTAGACCTAACTATTAAAAAAATTACCTTAAGATGTAAGAAGTCGTTGGAACTCAACATATAATATATTGAGCAAAGTTTTTCCTTATTGACATATAATAGATATGTTCATTTCTGTGAAATTGCCTGATTATAATATTTACCAGCAAGAATGAAAAATTTGTGAGGTTATTTGTGATTTTTAAAAAGATTTGAAAGAGTAACAAATTATTTTGTGGTATTTATTATCTCACAACTAGTTTAGTGTTTTATGAGTTAACTGAAATTGTTGATGTATTTTTACGTACAGAAATAATGATTTTCTTCGAGATATTATTGCTCTTATGGAAGCAAAATTTAATAAATAATTTAAAAAAATTTCTTATATTTTTATTTTGCTGCTATTATGGATCCTCGTATTAACTTTCATGGGTGTAAAATTTTAATTGAATTTTTTTATAAAAGAATAGAATATGATGATAGTCCTGCCACAACGTGGGCAGAAATTGAGGCATAAATCATTTGTATGATTATTATGAAGTACAATTTGAAAATAAACAATCTACTTTGTCATCTTAAACTTTTTTCATTTAGAAATAGAAGCTTATTATTTTTAGGTCTTTTGTCAGCATAAAAAAATCAAAAACCTCCGACAAATTAAATAAGCTCCACTATTATATCCAACGTGTCGCAACTTCTGAGATTGATCCAGACTCAGAATTTGATAATTTTGATCTTTTGGCATGATGGAAACCACATGAATCAACTTATTCTTTGCTTTCCATCATGACGTGTGATTTTCTAACTAGTCCGGCATCTACAGTAGCATTAGAGTACAGGTGATAGGGTGATGTAGGATACAGGGAACCGTCTGGCGTAAGAAGCAATCGAGATGACCATCTGCGGAAGGATTGACTGGATGCGGAGAATAGAAGCCAAAATGAATACATTGAAGACTTCCCATAAGACTTTGAAGACTTGTAATTTTATATTTATGAATGATAAAATATTTGAAGGCTTATAATTTCTAATTTGGAACGATAAATTTCTAAATTTTTAATCTATACTTACAATAAATTGAAGTGTGAATGATAAATTTCTTTAAATATTTCATCATTCATAATTGAAGTATAAATTAAAAAAGTTAAAAATTTATCATTCAAATTATAAGTCTTCAAATATAAAAATTACAAGCCTTACAAGTCTTCATTCATCTTCAAATATAAAAATTATCATTCATAAATAAAAAATTACAAGTCTTACAAGGCTTCATTCATCTTTTGGGGAGTTTTCAATGTGTTCATAAATTATTTTATTTTGGCTTCTCTTCTTCGCATTTAGCCAATCTTTCCTGCTTAATGGTCATCTCGATTGCTCCTTATGCCAGACGGTTCTTCGTATCATGCATCACTCGATCACCTGTACCAAAAGTAGACTCTGATGCTACTGTAGGTGTTGGTCGGAGGGGTTAATAAACACACGCCATGGTGGAAAGCATATGATACGTTGATTTTCATTTTCTAGAAGATCAAAATTATCAAATCTCGAGTCTGGATCAATCTCAAGAGTTTCAGCACATTGGATATAATAGTGAAGCTCATTTAATGTGATGGAGGTTCTTGATTTATTTATGTTGATAAAAGACCTGAAAATAATAAACTTCTATTCTTAGATAAAGATGAAATTTGAGATGACAAAGTAGGTTGTTTATTTTCAAATTGTAATAATCATACAAATGTTTTATATCTGAATTTCTGCCCATGTTGTGGCAGGATTATAATCATATTCCATTCTTTTATAAAAATATTCAATTAAAAATTTAAATCCGTGAAATTTAATACGAAGACTCATAATAGCAGCAAAATAAAAAATACAAGAAAAATCTTTAAAGTATTTATTAAATTTTTTTTCATAGGAGCAATAATATCTCAAAGAAAACCATTATTTCTGTATGTAGAAAATATCTCGGTAATTTCAGTTAACTCATAAATAGTAAACTAGTTGTTGGATAATAAATACCAAAAATAATTTTGTTACTTTTTAAAATCTTTTAAAAATTACAAATAAACACAAATTTTTCATTCTTGCTAGGAAGTATAATAGTCAGCAATTGCAATATATCTATTGCATACCGATAAGAAATAGCTTTACTCAACATATTATATGTTGAGTTTCAACAAATTCTTGCATCTTGAAATAGTTTTTTAATAGTTAAGCCTAAGTCGAGGCAAATTTGTTTGAAATTTTATCTTCTTGGGCCGCTACTTTTAATGAATATAATAGTTTCTTTTAATTTTTTATATAATTATTAATTATTCCTCGACCACCTTGTACACGCAAGTTAATACTATGACAAATACTGAATATGAAAAATTTCAGGTTTAAAATAATTTTTTAAAATCTCAATTACAACAGTATTTTCGCTAGAATTTGGAATCAATTCTATATTATGTGACAACCTTCATTATAATCTGACTTAGATTTGAAACATTGTGAGGATGAGAATTTTTTTAAAATCGATAATTTTTTTGTTTAAAATCTAATCAGAATCAATATAATATGCACTAATAACTTTTTAATGATTACCGTTAAGAGCTTCCCAACAATCAGAAATAAGTGCAATTTTACGTGGCAAAAAGACAAAATTGTAATTAACATTTGTTTATGTTCTTCAACAACCTTAAACATTTTTATTCGTATAGTATTCCTACAGATCGGATCATAATCCAAATTATGAGTTCTAATATATTCTGTAAATTTCTCATCATCAACCATATTAAAAGGTTGTTCAGATAGAATAAGATATCTAGCTAAATTAGTTTTATCTCTAGTACGATTATAAGTAAAAGTGCCTAGGTGTCACCTAAAGTGCTAATTTGAGTTTGTCGTAGGGGTTTTTGGATTCAAGGAAGTAGGAGGAAGTGAGAAAGTGGGGAAGTGTCATTTTTCACTTCCGCTGTCCATCCAAGCACCATAAAAGGAAAATGAGAAAACCTCTTTTCTTTTTATTTTTCCCCTTTTACACAATCATTTCCTCACTTTTTGGGTGCTCTAGTTAATTTTGTTGTCATATAAATTGATTAGTCTCTAATTTTGCATAATTTTCATCACATTCTCATATTTATTTGATGTAAAATTCTGCTAATAAAGCTTTACTTGCTTAATCTAGGACCATGGTGTGCAAATGAAGAAGACCCTAAACCACCATTTAATGGGTGATTAAAGGACTACCAAGTAGCCATTGACTTTAGGGAGGAGATTTTGTCAGCCCAGGGCATCAAATCAGGATTCCAGAAGATCAAGTGGAGAAGAGACAGAAGGGCGAAACGCTGCCCGAAGCCAGGCGCGCGCCGCCTTGGCAGGGCCGCGTTTTCGCGGCCGTACAGGCACGCGCGCGCCTGGGCTTTGGGCCGGGGTCGTCCCCCTGGCCCCCTTTCCCCTGGTGCCTATAAATACCCCCAGGGGTCTTTAGTTGGGAGATATCCAGAGCTTAGAGCATTGTTGTAATCTTGTTTTTAGGATTATAGTTGTTTTAGTTTCCTTCTTCTAGTTTTAGTTTAGCACCATTAGAGTGAAAGAGAGAGAATGTGTAAGAGTTGTATTTGAAGGTGACAAGCTAATACAAGTAACTACTACTCTTTCTTCTTTCCATTTTCTAGTTGTTTTCCTTTGTTTTTATCTCTTTGTTTTAGTGTAACTCTCTTTCTCCTTTGTTGTTTCCTTTACTACCATGTCTAACTAACTATTCCATTGCATGGCTAACTAACTACTAACCCACTAATCTCTACCAACTTGATTGATAACCCAAATGAGTCAATAGTGCAAACGAGAGCTATGACATCTTAAAACGAGGATTCTAACTCTAACTTACTTACAAGTATTAGCTCTCATATATTTCATGCTTAACGGGTTTTGATGATCTATAGAGTTTAAACTTTGCTTGTTTTTTTAAGTTAGAGATTTTCTTTTTAAACTTTACCGATACCATTAGTGCACTTGTGTCTTCCCGTATTCTCACCTTCAACTGGATCTTGATAAGGGAATGTCCAAGTTTTTTCCGTGTAAAGCTAAAGTTAAAGGAAGGACTTTCACTCGATTTCCATGTGAATAGTTCCTATGTATAAGGGTTGTGCTTGCCTATGATCCATCGTGAGACTACATCTTCAAGAAGTTAGAGATTAGTGGGAGTAATTAGTAGAAAGTTAGTCATACGTTTTTACCATTAAGAAAATCCAACTTTACAAACCACCAAATCATTCTCAAACAATTCTTGAAACCAACTTGTTTTCATTTTTCAATTCTTTATTTGAACAAAGAACTTTCTCTTTTTTGAACAAAGAAGCCGCATCAAGCTTTCATCGCTCTCCCTCCTTGTGGATACGACCCGTATAACCACTTCGCTACTACGGAAGAATCGCAAAAATAGTAACATTGACCCACTCTTTTTACTTATTCTTATGCTTGCTTTTTGTCGCTCAAATTTTGGCGCGTTGCCGGGGAGGGAACGACTTTATTTTCAATACTAAAGATTTTTCTTCGTTCTTCTGTGTAGGAGAAGTACCAAGGAGCTTACTATCACGGGAAGCGAAAGTGGTGGCAAAGACGTTGCACGAGGATTCATTTACCCTCGAAAAATTCGTGTAAAAGCGAGTTTCTCCGATTGAAGTACTAACAAACTCGTTTGCAGGGTTGCCGAAAGCCGCTAAAATTGCTTTCTAAATTTTTTTTAGTTCCATTGAATGCTTCATCTTATACATGTGTAATAAACTCAACAGAAATTCACTTGTTGCTTAATTGAAATTTGGATTAGACTTTTGCATTTAGGGCACGTGTCTTTTTCAATTCATTTCAATTTCTATTAAGAGTGTTGGAGAAAAGGTATGTGTGCATTCATATAGAATAGGACCAACATTTTGGAGTGATTTATCGCTTTGAGTGTTACCTTGTTGTGAATAAACTGTACACTTGCACAATTGACATTAAGGGCAAAATCCTAAATAAATAAGATAAGGTGGGGGATTTTATCACCCTTCCTTAGCCCAAAAATCATCTCCACGTGCATGATCGGCAAAAAACAAGCACAAGAATAAGTAAGAAGAGTGTGGGTCGATGTTACTGCTTTTGCGATTCTTCCATAGTAGCGAAGTGGCTATACGAGTCGTATCCACAAGGAGGGAGAGCGATGGAAGTGCGACTTCTTTGTTCAGGAAAAGAGAAAGCTCTTTGTTTCAAATAAAGAATTGAAAAATGAAAACAAGTTGGTTTCAAGAATTATTTGAAAATGATTTGGTGGTTTGTAAAGTTAGATTTTCTTAATGGTAAAAACGCATGGCTAACTTTCTACTAATTGCTCCCACTAATCCCTAACTTCTTGTAAATGTAGCCTCACGATGGATCATAGACAAGCATAACCCTTATGCATAAGAACTATTCACGTGGAAATCGAGTGAAAGTTCTTCCTATAACTTAGCTTAACACGGCAAAAACTTGGACATTCCCTTATCAAGATCCAATAAAAGGCTAGAATAAGGGAAGACACAAGTGCACTAATGGTATATTTGTAAAGTTAAAAGGAAAATCTCTAACTTACAACAACAAGTAAAGTACATAACTCATAAATCATCAAAAACCATTAAGCAAGAAATATAAGAAATAATACTTGTAGGTAAGTTAGAGTTAGAACCCTCGTCTTAAGATGCCATAACTCTCATTTGCACAAGACTTGTTTGACACTATTGACTCATTTGGGTTATCAATCAAGTTGTTAGAGATTAGTGGGTTAGTAGTTAGTTAGCCATGCAATAGAAGAGTTAGTTAGACATAGTAGTGAAAGAAATAACAAAAGAAAAAAGGGGTAAAGAGAAAGGGAGTTACACTACAAGAAAACAAAGAAAAGAAGTGAGGAGAAAGGAAGTTACACTACAACAAGGAAGTAAAGGTAAATGGAAAGAAGAAAGAGAAGTAGTTACTTGTATTAGCTTGTCACCTTCAAATACAACTTGTACACACACTCTCTCTTTTACTCTAATGGCTAAAACTAAAACTAGAAGAAGAAGGAAACTAAAACAACTACAATCCTAAAAACAAGATTATAACAACTTGCTAAAGCTCTGGAAATTTCCAACTGAAGACCCCTGGGGGTATTTATAGGCATCAGGGGAAAGGGCCAGGGGGACGACCCCTGGCCCAAAGCCCGGGCGCGCGCGCCGTACGGTCGCATTTCTGCGGCCTAGGCCTCGTTTCCGCGGCCATGCCAGGGCGGCGCGCGCCTGGCTTCGGTCAGTGCGTCGTCCTGTCTGTCCCCTGTCAGGTGGATCTTCTGGTTTCTGGATTTGATGCCCTGGACTGACAAAATCTCCTCCCTAAAGTCAATGGCTACTTGGTAGGCTTTTAATCACCCTTTAAATGGTGATTTAGGGTCTTCTTCATTTGCACACCGTGGATCTAGGATCAAGCAAGTAAAGCTTTATTAGCAGAATTTTACATCAAATAACTATGCGAATGTGATAAAAATTATACAAAATTAAAGACTAATCACGCCCCCACACTTATCTTTTACTTGTACCGAGCAAAATAAAAATAAGAAAATTATTACACCACTTTCGCAGGTGACGCGATTGCACTGAGCATGTACAACAAGCCTTTAAACCTCTATGTTTTCCCTAGAGGAGGAGTGTTGTCTCCTGAGGGTTTTTAGCGGATTGCACTCACAAAATCCAATAAGTAAAAAATATTTAGTTGTTAGCAAATCTTCTTCAAGAAAAAGAACTTTCAATCATCTAAGTAAAAATGACCGAATGATGTAAGAATTAGGTACAACCCTCATAAGTCCTCCTATACTTTAGCCTTTATAAAAGAAGAAATTATGATTTTTCTTTAAATTTAGAAAGGATCTTATATGTCTAACTCATTCTGTTATTTTGCTTTTGATAGATATGCATAATGTGTAAGTGCTTGGGATTTTTCAACTCAACTTTGAATAACATTTAATTTATTAATATTTATCCATTATTCTTGGTTTCATTAGGCTTTCTACTTTACTCATGTAACACATATCAAACCGATGACTCCCATGGTTTTAGGGCACCAGGTGGAAAAACACCCCGCAGGTCAAATATGCAAGTAGAGTAGGCCACGAAATCAAGATTTACTTATATATTATATATTAATTTATTATTTTTTTTTTTTTTTGCTTTTTTGGCGTGAGTAATCATGCTTCTTGAGGCACAATTATCTAGCGTTTTTTTCTTCAGAGTTGTGTCTCTAAATCCCAAGCATGTGTGTGTGGTTTATGCATATTCTACTAAGGCTAAACAAAAGGTATGAGTTATTTTCCTTATCCCTCCTAACTTTTAGTCAAACCAATCTTTCTTGTTTATTTAGGCAAAAATAAAGATTCATTAATAAGGTTCCCTTAATTCCTACAACCTTTTGGTATTTTTATAAAGAGTATGAAATTTCTTTTCAATCTGGAGATTTTTTTTTTGGAAAAAGAAACAAAATAAAAGGAAAAAGAAAAAGTGTTAGCACCCCCCACTACTTATCTAATGCATTGTCCTCAATGAATGTGTATGTAAATGCAAATGCAATAGGGTGAAGAAATGATGTCACCGTTTTCGTTGACTCGGGCCGGACAAGGATGAATAGGCAAAAGAAATGTCAAAAGAAATGTAGAAGGGGTAAAGCATATAAACATAAGAATTTTTTTAATTGTTGTGGTTAGGTGTATGACGGGGTAAAAAGAGTCAGCACACTATTATCCGGAGTCATAGGCTCAGTGGTCAAGAAGGGCTTCAGTCTTTACCCGTTCACTTTGAATTCCGTGTTGTTCTTAGAGTCTACAATAATTACAGCACCGTGTGGGAAAATGGTGCGCACAATGAACGGTCCAGACCAACGAGTCTTTAGCTTTCCCGCGAAAATATGAAGCCTAGAGTTATACAGCAGAACCTTACCGCCCGGGATAAAGTTTTTCTGGGTTATAATCTGATCATGAAAAAGTTTAGTCCTGCTTTTGGTGATCCGAGCATTCTCATAGGCTTCATTCCGTATCTCCTCTAATTCTGCGATCTGCAGTCTCCTTAGTTCACCTGCCTTACTCAAATCAAAATTGAGCTGCTTAATGGCGTAGAGGGCGCGGTGTTCTAACTCTACTGGCAGGTGACAAGCTTTTTCGAATATGATTCTATAAGGAGACATCCCAAAACTGTCTCAAAAGCAGTGCGGTAAGCCCACAATGCATCGTTGAGTTTGATTGACCAATCCTTTCGGTTCTGTCCGACAGCCTTTTCCAAAATGAGCTTGATCTGTCGATTGGTGACTTCAACCTGCCCATTTGTCTGGGGATGATACAGAGTAGATAACTTGTGATTGATGGAATATTTCCGCATCAGAGCTTCAAAAGCTCTGTTGTAGAAATGCGATCTATTATCACTAATTATCGCTCTAGGGGTGCCAAATCGGGAGAAGATGTTTTCTTTGAGAAACTTGACAACCACTTTGTTGTCATTGGTCTTTGTAGGCACAGCTTCTACCCATTTAGAGACATAGTTTACAGCAACCAAAATGAACTGGTTGCCGAAAGAATTAGGGAATGGTCCCATGAAGTCGATACCCCAAACATCAAAAATTTCAACTTCCAGGATCGGGTTCAGGGGCATCATGTCTCTTCTTGAAATTTTCCCAATTTTTTGACAATTTGCGCATGACTTGCAAAAATGGTATGAGCCTTTGAACAAAGTGGGGCAGTAAAACCCACTTTGTAGAACCTTCTCGGCAGTCTTGCGGGGACCGAAGTGTCCTCCGCATGCAAGTTCATGGCAAAAGCTTAGCACACTCCTCCGTTCCTCCTCTGGTATGCATCGTCGTATAATCTGGTCGGGACAATACTTAAAAAGATACGGCTCTTCCCAAAAGAAGTACCGTACTTGGGCAAAGAAACGACACTGGTCTTGCTTTGTCCTGTCACCAGGTAATTGTCCAGTGGCCAGGTAATTAACAATATCCGCATACCAGGGTTCCTTAAGAATGGCCAGGATGTGCTCGTTGGGGAAATCCTCGTTGATCGGAGCTTGTATGATCGGTGCGTTCGGAGTTCGTGACAAATGATCTGCAACCACATTTTCTATACCTCGTTTATTCCGAATTTTCAGGTCAAATTCTTGAAGCAAAAGGATCCACTGAATCAATCGGGCTTTTGCTTCCTTCTTGATCATGAGGTATTTCAGTGCTGAGTGATCCATAAAAATCACCGTCTTTGAGCCTAACAAGTAGGGCCGGAACTTCTCTAACGCAAAGACAACGACCAAAAATTCCTTCTCAGTTGTTGTATAATTCTGTTGGGCGTCATTCAAGGTCCTACTCGAGTAGTAAATCACGTGCTGCCTATTGTCGATGCGCTGTCCTAGAACAGCGCCAACAGCAAAATCAGAGGCGTCGCACATGATTTCAAATGGTTGGGCCCAATTAGGAGCAGAAATAATAGGCGCAAAAATAAGTTCTTGCTTAAGCTTTCCCCATGACTTGAAACATTAAAATTAAAGGGCACGTCCTTAGCGAGCAGGTTGGTTAAGGGTCTAGCGATTTTGCTATAATCCTTAATGAACCGTCGGTAGAACCCAACATGCCCTAGAAAGGATCTAATATCCTTAATGCTTTTGGGTGGCGGAAGCTTAGCAATCACTTCTACTTTAGCCTTGTCCACTTCAATGCCTCTCCTAGAAATCTCATGGCCTAAGACAATCCCCTCTCTCACCATGAAGTGACATTTCTCCCAGTTTAGAGTTAGATTCTTCTCCTTGCATCTCTGCAGAACTAACTCTAGGTGATGAAGACGCTGATCAAATGAATCTCCGTAGATGGAGAAGTCATCCATAAAAATCTCAAGGAAACGTTCGACCATGTCGGAGAAAAGACTATTCATGCATCGTTGGAATGTTGCGGGAGCATTGCATAATCCAAAGGGCGAAGGTTTCGAACGAGCAGGTGAACATGATTTTTTCCTGGTCTTCTGCAGCAATGGGGATTTGATTATATCCCGAGTACCAAGTAATAGTACTCATGCCCAGCCAATCGTTCAAGCATTTGGTCGATGAAGGGTAGCGGGAAGTGGTCTTTTTGGGTCTGCATTCAATTTTCTATAGTCGATACAGACACGAACCTTGGTAGGCAGTCTTGTCTGCACCAACTCTTTTTGCTCATTTTTAACCACCGTAAAGACAACTTTCTTTGGGACCGCATAAATAGGGCTAACTCATTGGCTATTTGAAATGGGATAAATGATCCCATTATCTAATAGTTTGAAATTTCTGCTTTAACTGCCTCTTACATGAGTGGGTTAAGCCTGCGTTGTGGGTCCCTCCTGGGGGTTGCTTCATTGGTCAAGTAGATTCTATGTTGCACTATGGCTGGACTTATCCCTTTGATATCCTTCATCGTCCATCCAATGGCTTCCCTATGTCTTTTCAGAATAGACATTAAGCTGTCCTCTTGTTGCTCAGTCAGGTGGGATGCTATGATGACTGGAAGGTTTCTCTTCCGCCCAGGTAGGCGTACTTGAGGTTACGGCTTTTAGCTCTAGGGAAGGTGTTGCTTCATTGGAGGTAATATCCGGACTTTCATTCCCGTGATGAGGTACACTTGGGCTGGATGCCCAATCTACTACCGAATCTACGATCTGGTCAAGATTAAAATCCTCAGACTCCAGATCAAACTCTGACTCTGTTTCCATCTCCATGCTTTCCTCATGCTCACTGGTCAGATTTTCAATGGAATTGACCTCAAATGTCTGATCATTGACATCCCTGGGTTGTCTTCCAAGATTGAAGACATTGACTTCCTTCGTCATGTCTCCAAAGGTCAATCGCATGTACCCGTTCCTACAGTTGATTATGGCATTAGCTGTAGCAAGGAAAGGGCGCCTTAAGATGACTGAAGTTTGAGACCTCAGATTTGATACAGGTTGGGTCTCAAGCACAATGAAGTCAACAGGGTAGATGAAATCCCTGACCTGGATAAGGACATTTGTGATTTCTCACTTGGGGATTTTCACAGATCGGTCAGCTAACTGAATGGTGACTTGAGTTGGGCTTAGCTCGCCCAACCCAAGTTGCTGGTATACTGAGAGAGGTAGCAAGTTGATACTTGCTCCCAAGTCAAGAAGCGCTCTACTAATTTCTGTCTGTCCTATGGTACAGGAAATTGTGGGACATCCGGGATCCTTGTATTTCACCGGAATGGGACCAGACAGAATTTTGCTTATATTGGTTGCCAAGAACACTTTCTTGGGCACATTTGTCTTGTTCTTCTTCGTACACATATCCTTAAGAAATTTGGCATAAGCTGGGACTTGTTAGATAGCGTCAAGAAGAGGCACATTCAGTTTGACCTGGTTAAACATCTCTAGCATCTTTTCTATGTGCATATTCTTATTGTTGTTCCTAAGCCTATTAGGAAAGGGTGCTACAGGCTTATGAACTTGTTCAGCAGTTTTGTCCTCGTCAGATGTTTGAGGAGCAGATTTAGAGGAACTAGCAGAGGTGGAGGTTGGAGTAGGATCAATATAGACTAGATTTTTCTGTTGGTAGACCTGGTTGTCTACCTTCTTTCCAGATCGAAGTGTGTGAACAACATTGCACTGGTTGATCGACGGATCCTGAATTGCATATGCTTGATTGGAGTTTTTTGGGTTAACTAGCGGCTGACTAGGTAAAGTACCCTTTGGTCTTTCACTTAGGGAGCTAGCTAATTGGCTCATCTGCATTTCCAATCTCAATATAGCCTGTGAATGGTTGTTCAGAATTTGTCCCTGGTTTTGCATGAAAGCGGTTTGGGACTTCATAAAAGCTTCCATGCTCTCCTCTAACTTTCTAAATTTCTTTTCCATTGGTGAACTTTGAGAGGAGGAAGATGGAGCTTGGCTGGGGAAATTTGGTGGAGGACTGGTATGGTGAAAATTATTGGAGAAATTAGGCCTAGGAGGATTGTTCTGGGCCCAGGAGAAATTTGGGTGATTCCTCCAACCTGGATTATATGTTTGTGAGTAGAGACTATGCGGCGGCCGTGAGTAGGCCGCGTTCAGGTGTTCCGGTGGCACTTGTTGGGTATGGAAAACGGGGTACTCTTCAAAGACATGGTTTGGTGCCTGACAGTATGAACAACCTGGATTCTGAATTGGTGGTAGGTTGATTTGGTTGACATTGGCTGGCTCTTTTGTCTCTAGAGCCTCTATTCTCCTCATTAGGGTTGCAATCTTAGCTTCTGCAGCTATGGATGATTATAGAGATAGGAACCCTCCTCTTGAAGCTATAAATTGTGAATTCCTTGGTTTTTCTGAGGCTGGCTCCCATTGCAGGGTTTTCTCAGCTAAATCCTCAAATAAGTCCTAACTCTGATTCTCATCCTTTTGCAAGAACCCTCCCTGACACATGGTTTCTAAAAGGGTTTTCGTTTGATAATCTAATACATCGTAGAGAATCTGGCACTGACGCCATTTCTGGACACCATGATGAGGGCACTGAGCTAGGAGATCTTTGAATCGCTCAAAGTATCTCCAAAATGGTTCGCTCGGTTCTTGCCTGAACTGCATGATATTTTTTCTAATGAGGGCAGTTTTGTGAATTGGGTAGAATTTCTTCAAGAAGGCCTTGACGAAATCATCCCATGTCGTGACAGAATCTACCGCCAAACTGTACAACCATTTCTTCGCTAGGTCCTTTAGGAAAAAGGGAATGAAACGTAACCTAACGACATCGTCTCCTAGCTGAGGTATACACATCATGAGGCACACCTCTTCAAATTCCCTAACGAAGAAGTATGCGTCCTCCGATTCTAAACCATGAAACTTTGGGAGAGTGTTGATGAATTGAGGCTTTAATTCAAAATTATTTCCATTTGCCTCAGGCAGTTTTATACAAGATGGTAATGAGATTCTGATCGGGTAAAACCTGTCCTGAAGTGACGCCATCACCGGTTCTGGTTGCAAGGGTAGAGAAGTGTTTCTGATTAATCTAGAAGATACAGGATCTCTTACCCACTCTTGCATGCAGCACACCACAAACAACGTAAAAATAACAAACAAATGAAAAGAATAAAATAAACAAACAAAAGAAAGATAAACAACCACAAAGCCTTAGTCTAGGGTACCTGGACCTAGACGACTCATAACTGGTCGATTCTCCGGGGGAGGTTGTTACAGGAACTCGACTACAAGCTAATCGGCCAGGAAAGGGCAAAACTCGGTGGGAGGTATCCGGGCGTGAGCCACGGGCCTTAATTACGCCAAACCACGGATCTTTCGAGGCGTTGCCTCTCAATCCACTTTCCTTAGACACCGATTTTGCATGAGTATAGTTCTTGCAATTTTCAACCTCGGTTAATCTCTTAGTGAGTCCGAGATGTCCCTAGGGCCAACGTCTATCAATTTTTAGTTAAGGCTTGGGATAGTGTGAGTGCACTTGGAGATGGTTTTTGGGCTAAGGATGGGTGATGAAATCTCCACCTTATTTGTTTATTTGGGATTTTGCCCTTAATGTCAATTGTGCAAGTGTACAGTTTATTTACAACAAGGTAACACTCAAAGTGATAAATCACTCTAAAATGTTGGTCCTATTCTATTGAATGCGCACGTACTTTTTCTCTAGCACTCTTCAACAGAAATTGAAATAAATTGAAATAGACACGTACCCTAAATGCAAAAGTCTAATCCAAATTTCAATTAAGCAACAAATGGATTTCTGTTGAGTTTATTACACATGTATAAGGTGAAGCATTCAATGGAACTTAAAAGTATTTAGAAAGCAATTTTAGCGGCTTTCGGCAACCCTACAAACGAGTTTGTTAGTTCTTCAATTGAAAAAACTCGCTTTTACACGAATTTTTTCGAGGGCAAATGAATCCTCGTGTAACGTCCTTGGCCACCACTTTTGCTTCCCGTGATAGGGAGCTCCTTGGCACTTCTCCTACACAAAAGAATAAAGAATAATCTTTAGTATTGAACAATAATGTCGTTCCCTCCCCGGCAACGGCGCCAAAATTTGATCGGCAAAAGCAAGCACAAATAAGTAAGAAGAGTGTGGGTCGATGTTACTGCTTTTGCGATTCTTCCGTAGTAGCGAAGTGGCTATACGGGTCGTATCCATAAGGAGGGAGAGCGATGGAAGCTTGATGCAACTTCTTTGTTCAAGAAAAGAGAAAGTTCTTTGTTTCAAATAAAGAATTGGAAAATGAAAACAAGTTGGTTTCAAGAATTATTTGAAAAGTGGTTTGTAAAGTTGGATTTTCTTAATGGTAAAAACGCATGGCTAACTTTCTACTAATTGCTCCCACTAATCCCTAACTTCTTGTAGATGTAGCCTCACGATGGATCATAGGCGTGCATAACCCTTGTGCGTAGGAACTATTCACGTGAAAATCGAGTGAAAGTTCTTCCTATAACTTAGCTTAACACGGCAAAAACTTGGACATTCTCTTATTAAGATCCAATAAAAGGCGAGAATAAGGGAAGACATAAGTGCATTAATGGTATATTTGCAAAGTTAAAAGGAAAATCTCTAACTTACAACAACAAGTACAACTCATAGATCATCAAAAACTATTAAGTAAGAAATATAATAAAGTAATACTTGTAGGTAAGTTAGAGTTAGAACCCTCGTCTTAAGATGCCAAGCTCTCGTTTGCACAAGGCTTGTTTGACACTATTGACTCATTTGGGTTATCAATCAAGTTGTTAGAGATTAATGGGTTAGTAGTTAGTTAGCCATGCAATGGAAGAGTTAGTTAGACATGGTAGTGAAAGAAACAACAAAAGAAAAGGGGTAAAGAGAAAGGGAGTTACACTACAAGAAAACAAAAGAAAGAAGTGAGGAGAAAGGAAGTTACACTATAACAAGGAAGTAAAAGTAAATGAAAAAACACAAGTAAATGGAAAGAAGAAAGAGAAGTAGTTACTTGTATTAGCTTGTCACCTTTAAATACAACTTGTACGCACTTTCTCTCTTTCACTCTAATGGCTAAAACTAAAACTAGAAGAAGGAAACTAAAACAACTACAATCCTAAAAATAAGATTACAAACAACTTGCTAAAGCTCTGAATATTTTCCAACTGAAGACACCTGGGGGGTATTTATAGGCATCAGGGGAAAGGGGGCCAGGGGGACGACCCCTGGCCCAAGCCTGGGCGGGCGCGCCTGGCTTCGGTCAGTGCGTCGTCCTGTCTGTTCCCTGTCAGGTAGATCTTCTGGTTTCTAGATTTGATGCCCTGGACTGACAAAATCTCCTCCCTAAAGTCAATGGCTACTTGGTAGGCCTTTAATCACCCCCCTTAAATGGTGATTTAGAGTCTTCTTCTTCATTTGCACACTATGGACCTAGGATTCTTGCAAGGAAAGCTTTATTAGCAGAAATTTACATCAAATAACTATGCGGATGTGATAAAAATTATGCAAAATTAGAGACTAATCAGTGCACTCACACTATCCCAAGCCTTAACTAAAAATTGATAAACGTTGGCCCTAGGGACATCTCGGACTCACTAAGAGATTAACCGAGGTTGAAAATTGCAAGAACTATACTCCTGCAAAATCGGTGTCTAAGGAAAGTAGATTGAGAGGCAAAGCCTCGAAAGTTCTATGCTTTGGTGTAATTAAGGCCCATGGCTTACGCCCGGATACCTCCCACCGAGTTTTGCCCTTTCCTGGCCGATTAGCTTGTAGTCGAGTTCCTGCAACAACCTCTCCGGGAGAATCGACCAGTTAGGAGTCGTCTAAGTCCAGGTACCCTAGACTAAGGCTTTGTGGTTGTTTATCTTTCTTTTGTTTGTTTATTTTATTCTTTTCGTTTGTTTATTGTTTTTTACGTTGTTTGTGATGTGCTGCATGTAAGAGTGGGTAAGAGATCCTGTATCTTCTAGATTAACCAGAAACACTTCTCTACCCTTGCAATCAGAACCGGTGATGGCGTCACTTCAGGACAGGTTTTACCCGATCAGAATCTCATTACCATCTTGTATAAAACTGCCTGAGGCAAATGGAAATAATTTTGAATTAAAACCTCAATTCATCAACACTCTCCCAAAGTTTCATGGTTTAGAATCGGAGGACGCATACTTCTTCGTTAGGAAATTTGAAGAGGTGTGCCTCATGATGCGTATACCTCAGTTAGGAGACGATGCCGTTAGGTTACGTTTCATTCCCTTTTTCCTAAAGGACCTAGCGAAGAAATGGTTGTACAGTTTGGCGGTAGATTCTGTCACGACATGGGATGATTTCGTCAAGGCCTTCTTGAAGAAATTCTACCCAATTCACAAAACTGCCCGCATTAGAAAAAATATCATGCAGTTCAGGCAAGAACCGAGCGAACCATTTTGGAGATACTTTGAGCGATTCAAAGATCTCCTAGCTCAGTGCCCTCATCATGGTGTCGAGAAATGGCGTCAGTGCCAGATTCTCTACGATGGATTAGATTATCAAACGAAAACCCTTTTAGAAACCATGTGTCAGGGAGGGTTCTTGCAAAAGGATGAGGATCAGGGTTAGGACTTATTTAAGGATTTAGCTGAGAAAACCGTGCAATGGGAGTCAGCCTCAGAAAAACCAAGGAACTCACAATCTATAGCTTCAAGAGGAGGGCTCCTATCTCTAGAATCATCCATAGCTGCAAAAGCTAAGATTGCAACCCTAATGAGGAGAATAGAGGCTCTAGAAATAAAAGAGCCAGCCAATGTCAACCAAATCAACCCACCACCAATTTACAATCCGGGTTGTTCATACTGTCAGGCACCAAACCATGTCTTTGAAGAGTGTCCCGTTTTTCATACCTAGCAAGTGTCATCGGAACACCTGAACGCGGCCTACTCACGGCCGCCGCATAATCCCTACTCGCAAACATACAATCCAGGTTGGAGGAATCACCCAAATTTCTCCTGGGCCCAGAACAATCCTCCTAGGCCTAATTTCTCCAACAAGTTTCACCATCCCAGTCCTCTACTAAGTTTCCCCAGTCAAGCTCCATCTTCCTCATCTCAAAATTCACCAATAGAAAAAAAATTCAGTAAGTTAGAGGAGAGCATGGAAGCTTTTATGAAGTCCCAAACCGTTTTCATGCAAAACCAGGGACAAACGCTGAACAATCATTCACAGGCTATATCGAGATTGGAAATGCAGATGAGCCAATTAGCTAGCTCCCTAAGTGAAAGACCAAAGTGTACTTTACCTAGTCAGCTGCTAGTTAACCCAAAAAACTTCAATCAAGCATATAAAATTCAGGATCCGTTGATCAACCAGTGCAATGCTGTTCACACACTTCGATCTGGAAAGAAGGTGGACAATCAGGTCTACCAACAGAAAAATCTAGTCTATACTGATCCTACTCCAGCCTCCACCTCTGCTAGTTCTTCCCAATCTGCTCCTCAAACATCTGACGAGGACAAAACTGCTGAACAAGTTCATAAGCCTGTAGCACCCTTTCCCAATAGGCTTAGGAACAACAATAAGAATATGCACATGGAAAAGATGCTAGAGATGTTTAACCAGGTCAAACTGAATGTGCCTCTTCTTGACGCTATCTAACAAGTTCCAGCTTATGCCAAATTTCTTAAGGATATGTGTACGAAGAAGAACAAGACAAATGTGCCCAAGAAAGTGTTCTTGGCAACCAATATAAGCAAAATTCTGTCTGGTCCCATTCCGGTGAAATACAAGGATCCCGGAAGTCCCACAATTTCCTGTACCATAGGACAGACAGAAATTAGTAGAGCGCTTCTTGACTTGGGAGCAAGTATCAACTTGCTACCTCTCTCAGTATACCAGCAACTTGGGTTGGGCGAGCTGAGCCCAACCCGAGTCACCATTCAGTTAGCTGACCGATCTGTGAAAATCCCCAAGGGGAAAATCACAGACGTCCTTATTCGGGTCGGGGATTTCATCTACCCCATTGACTTCATTGTGCTTGAGACCCAACCTATGTCCAATCTAAGGTCTCAAACTCCAGTCATCTTAGGGCGCCCATTCCTTGCTACAACTAATGCCATAATCAACTGTAGGAACGAGTCCATGCGATTGACTTTTGGAGACATGACGAAGGAAGTCAATGTCTTCAATCTTGGAAGACAACCCAGGGATATCAATAACCAGACTTTTGAGGTCAATTCCATTGAAAATCTGACCAGTGAGTATGAGGAAAGCATGGAGATGAAAATAAAGGTAGAGTTTGATCTGGAGTCTAAGGATTTTAATCTTGACCAGATCGTGGATTCGGCAGTGGACTGGGCGTTAAGCCCAAGTGTACCTTATCATAGGATTGAAAGTCCGGAGATTGCCTCCAATGAAGCAACACCTTCCCTAGAGCTAAAAGCCTTACCTGCACACCTCAAGTACGCCTATCTGGGCGAAAGAGAAACCCTGCCAGTCATCATAGCATCCCACCTGACTGAGCAACAAGAAGACGACTTAATGTCTATTCTGAAGAGACATAGGGAAGCCATTGGATGGATGATGAAGGATATCAAAGGGATAAGTCCAACCATAGTGCAACATAGAATCCATTTAACTGATGAAGCAACCCCAGGAGGGACCCACAATGCAGGCTTAACCCACTCATGCAAGAGGCAGTTAAAGCGGAAATTTTAAAACTATTAGATAATGGGGATCATTTATTCCATTTCTGATAGCCAAAGCTGGCTTTACGGTGGTTGAAAATGAGCAAAAAGAGTTGGTACAAACAAGACTGCCTACCAAAGTTCGTATTTGTATCGACTATAGAAAGTTGAATGCAGCCACCCGTAAAGACCACTTCCCGCTACCCTTCATCGACCAAATGCTTGAACGCCTGGCTGGACACGAGTACTATTGCTAGGGGTGTAAACGGGTCGGGTTCGGGTCGGATCCATGCCATATCCGAACCCGAACCCGATAAGGAATTCGGGTTCGGACTCGGGTTCGGGTCGGAATCTCTTCTTTCTTATCGGGTTCGGGTCGGATTCGGATTTTAAATAGGTGTATTAAAGTTTCAATGAAAGTTATTTTTTAAAGTTGTATTTCAATTTTATTAGATGCAAAATGAAAGTTTATACACTTTACTTTTATAATAATATGAACAAGTTCTCATTTTTATAATTTTACTAATTTAAATATGGAGAAATGTATGATGATAAGTACCATTTATAGCATTTACTCTCTTTTCGGGTTTGTTATCGGGTTTCGGGTTTGAAATAGTAATATCCAAACCCGACCCGATAAGCATTTCGGGTCTAGTTTTTAGATCCAAACCCGATCCGTTAGTAAAAAATCGGATCGGGTTTTCAGGTTTTCGGGTACCATTTACAGTCCTAGTCTATTGCTTCCTAGATGGGTACTCAGGATACGATCAAATCCCCATTGCTGCAGAAGACCAGGAAAAGATCACGTTCACCTGCCCGTTCGGAACCTTCGCTTACCGACACATGTCCTTTGAATTGTGCAATGCTCCCGCAACATTCCAACGGTGCATGCTTAGTCTTTTCTCCAACATGGTAGAACGTTTTCTTGAGATTTTTATAGATGACTTCTCCATCTACGGAGATTCATTTAATCAGTGTCTTCATCACCTAGAGTTAGTTCTGCAAAGATGCAAGGAGAAGAACCTAACTCTGAACTAGGAGAAATGTCACTTCATGGTGAGATAGGGGATTGTCTTAGGCCATGAGATTTCTAGGAGAGACATTGAAGTGGACAAGGCTAAAGTAGAAGTGATTGCTAAGCTTCCACCACCCAAAAGTATCAAGGACATTAGATCCTTTCTAGGGCATGCTGGGTTCTACTGACGGTTCATTAAGGATTTTAGCAAAATCGCTAGGCCCTTAACCAACCTGCTCGCTAAGGACGTGCCCTTTGATTTTAACGATGAATGTTTCAAGTCATGGGGGAAGCTTAAGTAAGAACTTATTTCTGCGCCTATTATTTCTGCTCCTAATTGGGCCTAACCATTTGAAATCATGTGCGATGTCTCTAATTTTGCTATTGGCGCTGTTCTAGGACAACGCATCGACAATAGGCAGCACGTGATTTACTACTCAAGTAGGAGCTTAAATGACGCCCAACAGAATTATACAACGACTGAGAAGGAATTCTTGGCCGTTGTCTTTGCGTTAGAGAAGTTCTGGCCCTACTTGTTAGGCTCGAAGACGGTGATTTTTACAGATCACTCGGCACTGAAATACCTCATGACCAAGAAGGAAGCAAAAGCCCGATTGATTCGGTGGATCCTTTTGCTTTAAGAATTTGACCTGGAAATTCGGGATAAACGAGGTATAAAAAATGTGGTTGCTGATCATTTGTCACGAATTCCGAATGCACCTATCATACAAGCTCCGATCAACGAGGATTTCTCAGACGAGCACATCCTGGTCATTTTTAAGGAACCCTGGTATGCGGACATAGTCAATTACCCGCTGACTGGACAATTATCCGCTGACTGGACAAAGCAAGACCAATGTCATTTCTTTGCGCAAGTATGATACTTCTTTTGAGAAGAGTCGTATCTTTTTAAGTATTGTCCTGACCAGATTATTTGACTATGCATACCAGAGGAGGAACAGAGGAGTGTGCTAAGCTTTTGCCATGAACTTGCACGCGGAGGACACTTCGGTCCCCGCAAGACTGCAGAGAAGGTTCTACAAAGTGGGTTTTACTGGCCCACTTTGTTCAAAGACTCGTACCATTTTTGCAAGTCAAGCGCAAATTGTCAGAAGATTTGAAAATTTTCAAGAAGAGACATGATGCCCCTGAACCCGATCCTAGAAGTTGAAATTTTTGATGTTTGGGGTATCGACTTTATGGGACCATTCCCTAATTCCTTCGGCAACCAGTTCATTTTGGTTGCTGTTGATTACGTCTCTAAATGGGTAGAAGCTGTGCCAACAAAGACCAATGACAACAAAGTGGTTGTCAAATTTCTCAAAGAAAATATCTTCTCCCGATTTGGCACCCCCAGAGCGATAATTAGTGATAATGGATCGCATTTCTGCAGTAGAGGTTTTGAAACTCTGATGCGGAAATATTCCATCAATCACAAGTTATCTATTCCGTATCACCCCCAGACGAATGGGCATATTGAAGTCACCAATCAACAGATCAAGCTCATTTTAGAAAAGACTGTCGGACAAAATCGAAAGGATTGGTCGGTCAAACTCAACGATGCATTGTGGGCTTACCGCACTGCTTTTAAGACAGTTCTGGGGATGTCTCCTTATAGAATCGTATTTGAAAAAGCCTGTCATCTACCAGTCGAGTTAGAACACCGTGCCCTATGGACCATTAAGCAACTCAATTTTGATCTAAGTAAGGCCGGTGACCTAAGGAGACTGCAGATCTCAGAATTAGTGGAGATACGGAATGAAGCCTATGAGAATGCTCGAATCACCAAAAGTAGGATTAAACTTTTCCATGCCCAGATCATAACCCGGAAAAACTTTGCCTCGGGAGACAAGATTCTGCTGTACAACTCGAGGCTTCATATTTTCGCGGAGAAGCTGAAGACTCGTTGGTTTGGACCGTTCATTGTGCGCACCGTTTTCCCATACGGTGCTGTGATTATTATAGACCCTAAGAACAACACGGAATTCAAAGTGAACGGGTAAAGACTGAAGCCCTTCTTAACCACTGAGCCTATGACTCCGGATGATAGTGTGCTGACTCTTTTTATCCCATCATACACCTAACCACAGCAACTAAAAAAAATCTTATTGTTTATATGCTTACCCCTTTTATATTTTTTAGCCTATTCGCACTTGGCTGGGCTGAGTCAACGAAGACGGTGTACTCCTTTCTTCTCCCTATTTATTGCATTTGCATTTACATACAAATTCATTGAGGACAATGCTTTAGATAGCTGTGGGGGGGGGTGCTAACACTTTTTCTTTTTCTTTCAAAAAAAAACACTCCAGATTGAAAAGAAATTTCATACTCTTTATAAAAATACCAAAAGGTCGTAGGAATTAAGGGAAACTTATTAATGAATCTTTATTTTTGCCGAAATAAACCAGAAAGATTGGTTTGACTAAGAGTTAGGAGGGATAAGGAAAATAACTCATACCTTTTATTTAGCCTTAGTAGAATATGCATAAACCACACACATGCTTGGGATTTAGAGACACAACTTTAAAAAAAAACGCTAAATAATTGTGCCTCAAGAAGCATGATTACTCACGCCAAAAAATAATAATCAATATAGTAAATCTTGATTTTGTGGCCTATTCTACTTGCATATTCGACCTGAGGGGTGTTTTTTTCACCTGGTGCCCTAAAACCATCTGGTTTGGGAGTCATTGGTTTGATATGTGTTACATGAGTAAAGTAGAAAGCCTAATGAAACCAAGAATAATAGATAAAGATTAATAAAATTAAATGATATTCAAAATTGAGCTGAAAAATCCCAAGCACATCACACTTACACATTGTGCATATCTATCTAAAACAAAATAACAGAATGAGTTAGAAGTATAAGATCCTTTCTAAATTTAAAGGAAAATCATAATTTCTTCTTTTATGAAGGCTAAAGTATATGAGGACTTATGAGGGTTGAACCTAATTCTTGCATCAGTCGGTCATTTTTACTTAGATGATTAAAAGTTCTTTTTCTTGAAAGAAGTTTGCTAACAAATAAATATTTTTTTCACTTACTAAATTTTGTGGGTGCAATCCGCACAACACTCCTCCTCTAGGGGAAACTTAGAGGTTTAAAGGCTTGTTGCACATGCTCAGTGCAATCGCGTCACCTGCGAAAGTGATGTAATAATTTTCTTATTTTTGTTTTGCTCGGGACGAGCAAAAAGATAAGTGTGGGGGTGTGATTAGCCTCTAATTTTGCATAATTTTCATCACATTCTCATATTTATTTGATGTAAAATTCTACTAATAAAGCTTTGCTTGCTTAATCCTAGGTCCATGGTGTGCAAATGAAGAAGAAGACCCTAAACCACCATTTAATAGGTGATTAAAGGCCTACCAAATAGTCATTGACTTTAGGGAGGAGATTTTGTCAGCCTAGGGCATCAAATTAGGATTCCAGAAGATCAAGTGGACAGGAGACAGAAGGGGCGACGCGCTGCCCGAAGCCAGGCCGCGTTTCCGCGGCCGTACGGGCACGCGCGCGCCTGGGCTTTGGGCCAGGGGTCGTCCCTCTTTCCCCTGGTGCCTATAAATACCCCCAGGGGTCTTCCGTTGGGAGATATCCAGAGTTTAGAGCATTATTGTAATCTTATTTTTAGGATTGTAGTTGTTTTAGTTTCCTTCTTCTAGTTTTAGTTTAGCCATTAGAGTGAAAGAGAGAGTGTGTGTAAGAGTTGTATTTAAAGGTGACAAGCTAATACAAGTAACTACTTCTCTTTCTTCTTTCTATTTTCTAGTTGTTTTCCTTTACTTTTATCTCTTTGTTTTAGTGTAACTCTCTTTCTCTTTATTTCTTTTCCTTTGTTGTTTCCTTTACTACCATGTCAACTAACTCTTCCATTGCATGGCTAACTAACTACTAACCCACTAATCTCTATCAACTTGATTGATAACCCAAATGAGTCAATAGTGTCAAACAAGCCTTGTGCAAATGAGAGATATGACATCTTAAGACGAGGGTTCTAACTCTAACTTACTTACAAGTATTAGCTCTCATATATTTTATGCTTAACGGGTTTTTGATGATCTATAGAGTTTAAACTTTGCTTGTTTTTCTAAGTTAGAGATTTTCCTTTTAAACTTTGCCGATACCATTAGTGCACTTGTGTCTTCCCGTATTCTCGCCTTCAATTGGATCTTGATAAGGGAATGTCCAAGTTTTTGCCGTGTAAAGCTAAAGTTAAAGGAAGAACTTTCACTCGATTTTCACATGAATAGTTCCTATGCATAGGGTTGTGCTTACCTATGATCCATCGTGAGGCTACATCTTCAAGAACTTAGAGATTAGTGGGAGCAATTAGTAGAAAGTTGGTCATGCATTTTTACCATTAAGAAAATCCAACTTTACAAACCACCAAATCATTCTCAAATAATTCTTGAAACCAACTTGTTTTCATTTTCCAATTCTTTATTTGAACAAAGAACTTTCTCTTTTCTTGAACAAAGAATCCGCATCAAGCTTTCATCGCTCTCCCTCCTTGTGGATACGACCCGTATAGCCACTTCGCTACTACGGAAGAATCGCAAAAGCAGTAATATCGACCCACACTCTTTTTACTTATTCTTGTGCTTGCTTTTTGTCGATCATAAATCTCATTTGTAATAAGTTGTAGCTCAAAACAGTTAATTTTTGTGGTCATGTAAATCTCACTGGCAGTCTAATTATAGTCCAATTTTTTTCATAATTATTTTTATTTAAATTTTATTTTATGATCAACCTTGTGATCAACTTTTTCACTTTCACTTTCACATTACTAAGCAAACACCGGAAAACACAAATATTTTTTCACTTCTACTTCCCAATGACCAAACAAACACCGGAAAAGATACATACAAATTCTCATTTTTCAAAAGAAAAAAAACCTACTTCCCACTTCCTCACTTCTGCCCACTTTCGTGAATCCAAACAACCCTGTAGTTGGCGTTCAATATATTTACTCTGAATATGTCTGCTTAGTGGGTCAGTTCCAGCATTTTTAAAAAAAACATATGAAATATCAGGACACAACTTGCATTGAGACCTCTTAGCTCCATCAACAATTATTTTATTAAATTATTTTCAAACTACAGATTTAAGATTTGTAGATCTAGTTGATATTTCAGGAGAACTAACAAGTATATGAGTAGTAGTGTGATAGGTTCAGAAGAAGCATAAAAATTTGAGGATTGTGTTAATGGAATATGTGGAGTTTTAGTTTAAGGCAAATTAAGAGCTTCTCACTCTTTATTACTTAAGCTAAAACTACCATGATATCTGGAACAAGAGCTAGACGAGGACTTGCTAATGAAGAATAGGCATCCATTTTAATTGCTAATTTCTAATTTGACAAGAATATAATTATCTCATACTTATAAGGTGAGGAGAAAGCTTGTAGATCTTGAGAACTTGAGAGAGCTTGTAACCTTATAGTTGAGAGCTTGAGTGACTTTATAGAGAGTAAAAATATGTAGATGATTTTTTGAGAATTTTAGAGATTTTTGTTGTGATGAAATAGAGTGGGAAAGATGGAGTATTTATAGAGGGGAAGAGGAGTGTTATTTTCTAATTTCTTTCGCAAAAATTCCACCCAAAACTTAATCTACCTGTTGAGATCTATTTGCAAAAAAATTCCAAATAGCCCCAAACGACCAAAAAAATTGAAAAAAAATCCTATAGTACCCCAATGACTCAGGCCAACCCGCCTCGTTCGGGCCCCAACAGCTCAGTCCGGGCCGACCCGTCCCAAAACCCGTGCCCGGGCTGGGCATGGGTTAGGCAGGGCCTGGGCGGGCCGTGGGCTGCAATACCTGAACCTGGGTCCGGCCCGTGGGGGAGCCGGGCCCGGGTACCACTTGTGCCGGGCAAGGCCCGTGCCAATCCGTGCCTGTGCGGGTTGTTGGCTCGGCCCAGCCCAGCCCACTTGACATCCCTACTCCAAACTATACCCTTAAGCTTTATGGGGGAGCAAATGTATTTGAGAGAGTAATGCATGAATTTCCTTCTGCTGCATATTCAATTGAATGCCCGCAAGTTTCTAGGAAGAAGGTAAACATACTCTTTAGCAAATGCTTGTGCCAAAAAATTCTGTGGTAATCAACATGGTTGGTGAAAGGTTGCTTCAATTATAGTTGTTTTGAGACCAGGTTGCCAATATTTTACTTGCTCATGCTGGCAGAGTTGGGGGTGGCGAGATAGCGGAGGCTGCTGCTGAGATAGCACGTGCAGCGCCCGGTCATGGCTTTCTTCTCTTCTTGATACTGCCATTGAACAACTTTCGTTTGTTCTAAAAAGTCTGTTTGACCTGGCTATGAAGAGAAACCACAACAATGACTTGGATTGTAAGTGTTTCTGTCGCCTTCATATTTTGCACCTTGGTTCATTGGTTAGTGACAGTTAGCAACTTATAGTCATGATTATGATGTGCTTTTAAGATGTGGCAATTATTAGGTCATGCATGAAGATAAGCCTCATCAACTCTTTTATACCGTATGTTGCAAAACTATCGCATATAGTTGATTTGGATGCTTACCTGTTCTCTCTCTAACACCTGCAAATGGTAGGCACCTTTTCTCTTCTCTGACACCTGCAAAATGGTAAAATGGCAGATTATCATAGATATTTCCTCCTTTCCGAAGTTTCGGTATGCCCTTATTTTAATGTTTGTTTGACACCTTTGGAATTATTATCTTTGGTTCTTAACTTAATACTGAGGAAGCTCAATGTAGACATATTTTTTTGGCCTTGGATTAAAATGCTTGCCAACATTGTAAATTATGGCACTATGCTTCTTTGTTAATGTAAGTAAAGCACTTCACCCAAAAGCTTAAATTGTTGGATTAGTGTAAGTAAAGCACTTCACCCAATATCTTAAACTGTTGTGGACTAATAATAATATATACAACTTTCTCAACACTTCCTCTCATGTGGAGGAAAATACATGTCTTCTTGTGAGATACAATATGTTAGGGATTTAAGACCCCACCGGGCGACCTCAACACATCGTGAGATCAATAAGATTAAGCACACAAGATGAGAAAATAACAAATAAAAGAACATTTCACAGATTTACGTGGTTCGTCCGTCCAAACATAGCCTAAATTCACAGGACATCGATGTGAAATCCACTATGAGAAAGGAATAATTACAAGAGTACAAGGGAACTAAGTTTTTTTCCTTAGCTCACACTCTCTCATCTCAATATTTTACATCTCTCCAAAGCCGTCTCTATCTAATCTATGAGAGAACATATATACTGCTACAAAGAAACCTTAGCACTATCCAACACTTAATGATAGCCCACACCATAAGTGATTTTTGGCCCAATGAGGCCCATTAGGCACAAGCCGCCCCCCTGGATACTAAACTAGATACGAGACACAAGGCCAACACGACACACATGAGAGGGCTTTTCTTTTACTTAAATATGTCTAGAGCAGGATTTGAACTTAGGATCTCTCGAGTACTTTGAGACCATGTGAGTAAACCAGCCTAGGCTATTGGGTGGTGGACTTGTGGGGGGTAACAATGTATATCAACATTCCTAACAATTACCATCTAGAATATGGGCATCCACTTGATGGATTTGGTGATATCTCACATAAAAATATTAATGGGACAAATAACAATGGGACGTTGTATACTCTCATAGGATGATTCTGAAAGGAAAATCCTTTTCTAAAGTGTATTTTTGTTCATAGCAACTCATGTTCAGTACTCTACATGAGACTGTTCCATATGCTTCTGACTTTATTTCTAGCTTGATTGAAATATACGGAAGCATGGCTTATCTATGCTTAAGCATGCAAAAATGAATAGTAATAATAACCTGAGCTTATCTTCCCCTTCTGTGTCCTCTTATAGTTTCAGTGACCATGTCCTTGAGGTACATAACAATGTGTTAATGCTCCGGTGCCTTTCAGTATCTGCTGTGGAAAGTCATAATATTTACTGACTGAAATATTTACTGACAGTATATGCTGTCCAAAGGTTGTATTCCTTCTTTTTTTTCCTAGATGTATGTTAAATTTCACTGAAATCATTGTTACCCACATGTGTTTTTATTTGATATAGACCGGAGGAAAAATGGAGATATGGAAGGATACAACGGTTTTCATGCTGCTCTAAGGCACTCTTATAATAACTTTATTCATGACCTCTCTAAACAATGCAAGCAATTGGTGCGTCATTACCTTGATTCAGTGACCAGTTCCTATTCCCAAGTTTGCTACGAATATGATCTCTTCGGTTTTGCTGGTGCTGGCACAACCTCTGTCTACAGAGGCAGTCAGCTTCCAGCCGCCAAGTTCTTTCTTGATCTACAGATGAGGGAACATTTCAAAGTGTAGACATGGATCAGGAGAACATACCACCAAAAGCTCAGCAAGATACCACACCTGGAAAGGAACTGATCCCAAAGAAGCGCTCAGGGAAAGCCAATTGACAGTTCCTGAGACACCTTCCCCAGATCAGCCAAGTGATGTTAGTTTTGGGGTTAAGAAAAAGAAAATGGCACGGATATCGGCGCAAGAAAGCGGCATGCAAGAATGACCTATGGAAGAAATTCTGATATTATCAGAAATCAAATGGTGGTCTTCTATTTGGTGCGGGTGATATGGGCTCAAAATCAGTGTTGTCGTACTCAGATATCTGTTCTATAGCTGCTCAAGATTTTTCAAGAACTTGAGAAGTTCTAATTGAGATAAATGTTCCATCCGCCTTGAACTCCGAGTTCCTAACTCCATGATAAATGCTTTAAAAGCACCCTTCATATCCATGACCTCTATGAGCAGAATACATCTTTCTGTTTTGAATATTCAGTAAATCCCTAATTTGGTTGCCTCATTGGCTCTTTTTACTCTGTATTCTCTCTCCCCGGAGTTCCTAAACGTGAGTATAAACATTCTTCTGGGTGTCTTTTGCACTGTTGGAAACTTCACTATATTTCTTTCACAATTCTGAATTAATGGCTGGAAGTATTACATCTAATATTTATTTTTATGTGCTTGGTTTTTTTCTAAGATTTTTTTCCCCCTCTTTACACATTGCAGTCGAGAGTATCTGGTTGTATCACTTGCACTGGATCTGTTAGCAGTTAATGATGAAAAATTCATGGATATGTTTGTCGCACCTGGTGCAATTGATGTCCATCATAGTGAAAGGCAGTCCCTCCACAAGCGTCAAAAGATTTTGCAATCTTGTTTGAATGAATTTAAAAACGTTGCTCGAGCACTATGACAGTTTTTGGTGAAGCTGGCTTAGATTTTAGTGAGGATACGATGTCCCAAGTTTCATGGCCTCACATTTGATGAGCAAACCAAATTGGACAGGAAGCAACTCTCATTATTTCTGGTAATGTCATTATTCATTATATTTTTGAGAAGTTATGCTCTCATATTAATTATGGTATGCGTTATGCTTAGCAATTTTAAGCCTGTATAACAAAGTTCAGGGACATGTATGTGCTTCATACATTGTCTTCTATCAAGCTATATGTATTAATCGATCCACTTGCTTTCAATGAATATATTAGCATGTTGTCATTGGATTTTGAATATATGCGGGATATCAAATGTCCCAAAATTGGTCTGTAACTCAAACTACTTTTTTTTGCATCATCCTGTTTTCCAACATCTAAGAATGATCTTTAAAGAGAGAAACATGATAAATAATATTGAAAACTGACTCTGATGCAACACACACGAGGAAATAGTTATAGGATTAAATTGCTAATTTCTATAGGAGTTTGTTTATTATTTCTTTATTCTTCTGTTCTAAGTTGCACCATCTATAATCCTTTCTGAGATTTTCCACTTTCTCATTTAGCTGTAGGAATGCCTTGTTAAGTACTTCCATACTCTGTTTTACTATGTTACTGAGCTGAAATACTTAGGAGGTCTAACATATTGTTGCAGCCTAACATGTAATTCCGAGAGCTTTCAGTGGCTTTGGATTTTGTTTCCTGAAGATAGGTGCTGCATCCAATTTTTTCCTTCTTAGTTTACTCCCTCTAAGCTTTATCTTAGGCTTCTTTGTAAGCTTTATCTTAGGCTCTTCTGGAATGCATCACCTTCACTATGATCAGTAGCAGTAGCACTTAAAAGTTTAACCTCTGTGAAAGTGACCCAATAATTTGAAGGAGAAAGAAAGATAGGTGTGGCTGAAGGGCAGCAACAAAGATCTGCTTGACCACCATGCTTTTTCTTGTTTTGAAAAACTGAGAACAATTTTGTTGCTGCTGCTGCTGCTGCTGCTACTACTGATCATAGTGACAATGATGCAGATTTACTACTACTACTGAGAAATGAAGATTTATTAAAATTTTCTTTTGTCTTCAAGGACTTGATGTACCTGTACCTGTGTGCTGGAGAAAACAATGTAAGGAAATAAATTCTATATTTATAACGAAATTAGTTCTACGTGCTTGTTAAAACTTTTTCCAATTCTAGTTTTGCAGTCCTATGCAGGCCTCACTGACATATTGGAATAACTATTATTATGATCCTATCGATTGCTTTGTGGTAAAGTATTAAATTCTTTACCCATTGGGTACTGGTTTCAAGGAATGGTATGACTAGCTTACACTAGTGTTTCAAAGTCAAGGTGATGATTGGTATATCTGAAATATAGGTGTATCACCACTTATGCACAAGCTGATAGATGACCCTCCAAAAAATTTCGAGCTGTTGTACAGCTGAGAGTTTTTTTTTTTTTTTTTAAAGGAACAGAAACAGGTGGAATGCATAAGTTTGATTTACCTTCCTTTTTCATCTTTTGTGGGTTTCAAAAGAAGATTTGAGAAATGCTTGCTGCAACCCAGAATTGCGAAAGATTCATATGGCCAATTGTCAATAGTTTGAATAAGAGTAAGATTTGACTTATGATATTTCGGATATCTGATCACATAATAATCATTGATTAGGTATCTTATATGGGATCTGAAAAACATTGGAACAATACAAAAAATGGTGAATTAAATATGCAATATGATTATTTTGTTTGAGAGATGAACTTGGCCATTTTCCCCCATTTTGGAGGACTCTATCCTATGCAGTTGAGAGCTTCTGTAACCTTAGAGTTTGTACTGTAGGAATTTAAGTTTATCTTGCGACCGCTGCAAACTAATAGGATGTACTGACTATTATTACAGTTCATAACTGTGAAGTATAAGCAGATAAAAAAATGGAGTGATGCGCTTGGATTTCATCGAAGGGAACAAAGAGCTGCCAATAATAGTCGGGTTTGCATCCCGGGAGGATTAGTACCAAGGGTCAGATCTAAGTTAACTTGGATTTCAGATACCAATAATGGATATGGAATTCTTGCTGTTTCTTGAGTTGTTCTTAATAGGAATCAATAGCGATGAAAGATTCATAGCCATGACTGCGAATGTTTGGATAGACTTGTTGGATATCTGGTTCTATAGTATAAATTTATAATGATCAGACATCTCCTAGGACAGGTGATGACATTTGGATAATACAGTGCTGATTAACTTATCCCATCGTCAAAGATATCATAGACAAACTATAGTCAAAACTATGAATGAACTAATCAGTCACCTTGCGTTCTTATTTTGAACGTTCAGGCTGAACGTGATCATATATCCTTTTAGTCTTGTGATAAGACCTAAATTTTCAACTGATCGATGTAACGCCTCGATCCTGCGAGTATGGGGACGCTACTGTGACGTACATACGAAAAGCAAAAATACCCTCACATATGTATGCTAAACATCAGTACATGCAAGAATCAGTGTACGGAAGTATAATGGTAATATACATTCCAATAAAATAGTACAAGTACACAGTTATCACAGAGCGTGATCCAATATTACATGAATATTACATCAGTAGAAGGTGCAAAAGTATGATTTACAAGATGATTTACAAGGTACAAAAGCTGGGAGACGCTCACGAGCTGCAAAAGGGAATCCCGAGAGCCAATCAAGAGGGGGTTGGAAGGAAAAGAGTTATGACTGGACCGCTTCCTCCACAAACAAAGCCTGATCAAGCGGGAAGATCCACTATACTCCAAGTCCAAGCTTCATAATCTGGACATGTAGGTCCATGATTTGTCATAAAGCAACCAAACGAATACGTAAAATGAAGCCAAGTGGCGTGCACAAACAAGCATACGTGTACCGAATCAAAGTGTCATGAACTAAGGATGCAAGTACAAGCAAGTAAATATGAAATCATGAAATTAATACTGAGGTAACATGGTGTCCAGCTCAAGTGGTCCAGTCATGGATTGGAGAACTACAGTACAATGGCAAGTCACATGAATAAGTGAGTTAATGTGATGTATTTTGAGTTATAGAGTTATAATTATTACAGCTTGATATGTCAATCAATCTATTTCCCGTGTCTCATACCATTAGCAGTTCACACTAGAGCTCGTGTTCCGGCAGAACTCATTCGAATATGATATATGAGTACCGATACTCGAATGACGAAGTGACCAAATACCACACGTTCCTTATATCATTATTGTTTAGTCAATATCGTGTACATGTAATGTGTCGTTACTTAGTCAGGCAACTATAATCCAGTAAAGAATATCATGAATTTAATCACGGTAGCATAGAAGGTAGTATCTTGCAAGTGGCAAGCAAAGTACTTAATTATACAATAATAATCATCAGTATTGCCTATTATTTTAAACAATCCCCTCTAAGTGTCCCATTACCACTGGTAGATCGTGCTGGAGTTTGTACTCCAGAAGAATTCACCCGAACTTTGATACACACACACACACCATTATTCGAACGAGCGAGTGACTAAATAACACCCGCTTCTGATATTATCATTGCTGGGTAACTAAGTTGTATCTAGTACATGGTAATGAGTCGGGAACATAAGTTACGCAAGCATCATAATAAAAAGTGTAAAACAGTGCAACATAAGCTTAACATCAATCAGCTTATTATATTATTATTATGACTCGTCCGACCTGTATGTCTAGGTATCAGTCCTAGCGTCCCAGCATACATACATCCACATATGAGTAAGATGAGTTTTGTTATTAGAAATTGATGGGGGTGATCAATGAACTATATTTACAATAGGCCCCGTGCATACTCGGGACAACGACCCAGGGTGTTTCTATGCTAGGCCGAAACATGTCCCTAAACAATATGAGGGAATGGTCTTATTTGTATACCCTGGAAGGAAGTATATATATATATATATATATATATATATATATATATATATATATATAAAATAAGTATGGGTGCCAGCGCACCCGCGGAACACCAGGTGGCCTTAAGGGTGAATTGAAGTTTCAGTTGCGCAACATTTAACCATTGTGTAAAGCACGAACACATATTGATCTCCATCAGTTTTTCTTGACCCGGTGTAAGTTGTCTATTTTATTATTCTTAAGTTCATGATCTTTTTACGGGGGTTTAACAGAGTATAATAATAGGGGGAACAAACTTTATACAAGAGTACATGAAATACATGAGTACATGAGATACATGAGTTCAGGATTTCTGGATGTATAACATGATAGTAATGTCAAGTCCTTGTAAAAGTGATAATCATGAATCAGGCAAGCCAAGTATAAAGTAAATAATATGCCAGGTGATTAACAGGTTAGATGTCATAGTACCAGAAGTATAATAATACAGGAAAGCACTAGATTATTATATCAAGCAAGTAACTGGTAATGCAACATAGTACCAGAAAACAGTATAAAGAGATATTTCAAACTCTTCACAACCATAATAATTATAATAATTAGTCATATTAATGAATATTCAGATGAAGCTAGTAAAGCTGGAGTAAAGTTAGGCCGTGTCAGCAATACGCTCGACCCACGGCAGAGCTTGGCCCTTGGTGAAGCTAGCATTCTGCTCTAGACGCTAATACGCTCAGCGAGGCTTTAACACTCGCAACGAAGATAGATGCTCATGGCGAAGCGAGCGTATGAATGTTATGTTAACGCACGTGGCGAAGTTACACTCGCGGCGAAGCTAGACGCATACGGCAATGAACGCCTTGCTAACGCATGCGACGATGCTACGCTCGGGCGAGTGTTGCGGTAAAGCGTTGAGTGCTTAGCTCGCCTACCGGTGGAGCTAGTAGAACCCGAAGGTTAAGCCCAAAGGTTGGAGAAAAACCTGAAGGTTAACAATCCATAATAATCCAATGTTATAAAGCAGTACGCATATATACAGGTATTGCCTACACCATTACAAGCATTCACCACATAGATATAAGCACACACCTACATAATTACAAACATTAGCCCACAGAAATACAAATATCGCCAAGACAATTACAACAATTTATACACATTACAATATATGCCCGCAAATATACAAATATCCACATATCCACAAATAACCAAGAATTGCGAAACCCAAAGACTGGCACTAGCAAACACAATAAACATGTACTCGCACATGCAAAAATAAGTACTCACCTAGAATGGCTCGGGAATGATAACAGACTGGTGAAATGGTGATGGCATTAACGCACAATGTTCGTGAAGGGGAGAGAGGTGAAATATATGAGAGAGAGGAGAGAGAAATTAGAAGAAAGAGAAAGAGTGAGTGCGACAAGGAGAGAGAAGAAAGAAAAAGAGAGAAGGAAAGAGGGAGAAACTAGAGAGAGTAAGGGAGAAAGAGAGGACAAAGAGAAGAGAGGGAGAAAGAACTAACAGAGAGAGAACATAAGAGAGGGGAAAGAAGAGAGGAGAGAAATGGAAGTAGAGGGAGAGCGGGAAGGAGGGGAGAAGAGGCTGGCCGGGGGTTGCAGGTGGCCGGCTAGGGGCAGTCGGCAGCGGCTGAAGGAGGAGATGAAGAGGAAGAGAGAGGGAAAGAGGAAGAGGAGTAAAAAGAGAGGGAAGAAGGGGATGCTGGGCCTGAATGTGCGTGACAAGAAGAGGGGAGGAGCTGGGGTGCTGGCGGCGGTTGGCTGGAGGGAGGAGAGAAGGAAAATGGAGAGAGTGGAGAGAAAGAGAGATGAAGAGAGCTGTATAAGAGAGAGTAGGGGTAGGTGGTGTCAAGGTGGTGTGGGTGGAGTTGGGTGGCCGGAGAAGGAGGCGACGGAGGAGGGTGGAGGCCGTGGGGATTCAGGGGGAAGAGGAGAAGATAGAGTAAGGAGAGAGGGAGAGAAGGGAGTGTAGAGAGAGAAAGGGGAAATGGTGGGGGTGGTGGCCAGAGGAGCGCCGACGGCTGGGTCGTTGGCCGGAGGGTTGAGGAGAGGGGAGGAGATATTAGGTGGCAGAGAGTAAGAGTTTATAGCATGGTTCACAGTCGCGGTCTCGGCCGCCGACTCGGCGGGCACTGAGACGGATCGGTCTCGGCGACTCGGATCGGTATCGGGCGATACGCGCAAAACGCTACAGAGAAAGCTAAAAAATTCTGAAAAAATTACGACAAATCTTAAAAAAATGTAGACATCCACATTCATATATCACATGTCCAAAATATATCACCTAGCATGCTAAACATAAAGCGAAAGTATAAATACACGCGTCGCCGGTAGAAGCATATCAAAATACATGCACAATATAATAAATTACACAAACTACATTCATAAATACATACTAATGTAGTTATTTCCACATTGAATTGCGATGAGGCACAAAATCATCATCATAATGCCTAGTCGACCGAGTCAACTCCGATTCTCGGCCGAGTCGGCCTCCTCTGAGTTGAGTCGACCGACTCGTGACTCGGACTCGTCTCGGAGCGGGTCGAGACGGATACGACTCGGCCGACTCGTCTCCGACTCGGCCGAGTCTTTGAACCATGGTTTATAGGGGGATGAGGAGAGAGAGTAGAGAGAGAAAGGATGAGAGAAAGAAGGGGGATCGGCTGAGAGGAGAGGGAGAGGAAAGGAAGAGAAAAGAGAAGAAGCAAGACGAAAAGGGAAGGGGAAGGAGAAGGTTGTAGAAGGAGAGGAGGAAAAGAAAAAGAAAAAGAAAAAAAAGAAAAGGTTAAAAGGAAAAAGAAGAGAAAGGAAAAGAAAAAGGGGAAAGAAAAGGGAAAATAAAAAAAATAAAGAATAAATAAAAATAATAAATCAAAAAATTGGAGGTAATGGGTCGGGCTCGGGCCTCGGGCTTGGCTCAGGGTCCATAAAATACGAACCAAAAATAAAACATAAATACAGAAAAAATAGAATAATACGAGCAAAAAATCGAGACATATATCTAATTATTTTTATTGAGAACGGAATGTTACAATCTACCCATCTCACAAAATTTTTGTACTCGAAGATTCGATAAGGAGATGAACAAGAAAAGGATCAGGGTTGACAATCACATCAAGATAAAATGGAGATGATAAGGAAAGATTACCAACTCAGGATACAAAAAGTCGAGGTATCGGTCATAGGGACACTTTCAAGGTTCTTGTTCTGGGCTCTGGGACACCAGTGGCACCGGAAGTGTAGGAGGAATTGGTGCAGTATTCTTGATCTTCTTGAACAGATAGTCTATCCTTAAGTGATCCTTGGACCCGACTTTTTGTAACGCCCCGGTCCAGTTGGTACGGAGACGTTACTGTGACATACATACGCAGGGCAGAAATACCCTCACATATGTACGCTAAGCATCAGTACAAGTAAGAATCAGAGTATGAAAGTACAATGGTAATATACATTCCAATAAAATAGTACAAATACACTGTTATCACAGAGCGCGATCTAATATCACAAGAATATTACATCACCAAGAGGCGTAAAGTATGATTTACAAGGAGATATACAAAGGATGAATAATACAAAAGATGCTCACGAGCTATAATAAGGGATCTCGAGAGCCGGTTAAAAGACCAGGTCGGAAAAGAAGAACGACTGGTCCATCATGCTACTGCTGCACAACTCTGATCAACGACGAGAGAGTCCACCAAGCTCCAAGCTCTAGAATCTGGACATGCAGGTCCAGGGGTTGTCAGAAAAGTAACCTAATGAGTACGTAAAATGAATCAAGTGGCATGCACAAGCAAGCATGTGTATCGATAAATCCGAATCAGAAAAGCATGTATTAAAAATCGTGTCGTGAGTACAAGCACACACAAGCATGTAATGAGACAATCAAGTAAAGTAAATGTGACAAAAACCAATTGTATAAGCTCAGTTTATGGATTCATGAGATTAGTATATCAATGGGATAATCCAAACAAAAAAGCCGTCATATATATATATATATATATATATATATATATATATACCTCATGTCATCATTGACTGAGTGTATACAACCCGAGTTGCCCTCAAAATAGGATTCCACACTCCAGTAGAACAATTCAAACTTTGATATGCGGATACCATTATCCGGATGATGAAGTAACTTAATAACACCCGTTCCTGACATTATTATTGTTTGGTAATTAAGTTATATCTGGTGCAGGGTAGTGTGACTAAGTCATACAAGTACAGTTCAATAAACAAGAACATAGGAGCAAGGGAATAGAAACACGCAAGTAGCAGGCAAGGTACTATAATGTAATAATAATAGTAATAGCAATAATAACAGTCAATATCGTTTGTTATTTTAGTCATTCCTCACCAGTGTCTCATACCACTGGGAGTTCACAGGAACCCCTACTTCTAGTAAAACTCATTCAAACTCTGATATGAGGGTACCATTATCTGAACGAGAGAATAAATACGCTCCTAACATTATTATTGTTAGGATATTAAGTGCATCGTGTACCATGTAAGGTGTCAAGTGCTGGTTTCAGGAGGACTAGAGTACCAAGGACACGATTGTGGACCCTAATGTGGTCCCCACGGATCCCAAGTGGTGGCCCCCACCATGTGTGGTGTGACAATTTGCTCCGTGTGTGGCACTTAGCTCCACACATCGTGTGTTCCAGGTAACAGGAGTACTGAGGCCGCGGTTTTGAACCCTAGAGGTTGCCCCCACGGATCCCAAGATGCCCACCATGTATGTGGTGTGGCACTTTGCTCCATGTGACACTTAGCTCCACACACCGTTCTTTCATGTCCAGTTAACAGGAGTGTCAAATGATGTGATATAAGAATCATGTGTCATAAGTCAAGTGCTGTGGTACCAGGTGAAATACAACAGTACATGTAATTACAAGATCCCAACATCAGGTGTTAGACAATTAGAAAATCATGCAACATGTACAGCAAAATAATATAATTAAAATATTTCAAACTCTTCACAACTATCATATTAACAATTATAATAATTATTGAACAACCAAGCGGAGTTAAGAAAACAACCAGGCGGTGCTGCTAAGCAAGGCTGGAGCGAAGCTAGCATACGATACTAGACGCTATCACGTTTGGTGTGGTTACCGCTTACGGCATAGCTAAACACACGGCGAAGCGAGCGTACGAATGCTATGCTAGCACACGTGGCGAAGCCACGCTCATGGCGTAACTACGCTCAGGCAGAGTTAGAGGTAAAGCGCTGAGCGTTAGGCTCGCCTACCAGGCGGAGCATGTAAAAACCCTGAGGATTTAATTCCAAAAATTGTGGTATAAGCTGAAAACTGAGCCCGAAGGCTACAGTATAGCCTGAAGGCTGAGCTCAGAGGATAAGTCTGAAGGCTAAATAGTAAAATCTCTCATATGTTAGGCCGAAGGTTGTAGAGGAGTAATGATACCTGCACAAATGTTAGTATAAGCAGATGCACACATATACAAGTATCGTCTATACTATTACAAACATTCACCAATCAGATTACAATATATATCACCGATACACATATACATGCAATGATTTCATAATACAATCACCGCCCAACATACAAATACAATACCACATGCAACACAAAAAAGTACTCTCGCCCAACTGCAAATACATGAAAGGAGTAGTCGCCTACAACACGTCTCGACCATGGCGCCGATCTCTGGTGGAACGTCAGAGGCGTTAACGCGCCAAACGCATGAAGAGAGAAAAAGGAGAGAGAGTGAAAAAGGCAGAGTGCGGCTAGAGAGAAGGGAGGAGACAGAAAGAAAGGGAGAGGAGAGAAAGAGAAGGACTGAAAAGAGAGGAGAAAGAATGTGCAGAGAGAGAACAGAGAAAGGGAGAGTGAACAAGAGAGAGAGAGAGAGAGAGATTGAGTGGGAAGGAGGGGGAGAGGGGGGCCGCCGTGATTGGGGTCCCAAGTGGAGGAGAGAGAAGGAAGGAGATGGTAGTGAGGATCTGGTGGTGGTGGTGGAGGTGATGATTGTTGGATCTCTTATTTTGGTATTTTGATGATAACAACATAAAGTTTGTGTACTAACATCTTATGCAGTATGCAAATCTATCAATTGCTTATCAAGTTATATATTGACATCAGAAGACTTCTACCACTTCCACATGAAGAACCAAGATAGAAGATATCATTTGAAGACATTGAAGACACGCAAACATTCATGAAGTTAAAGTTGTAATAATGTCTTTATTTTCATAAGTGATATTGTAAAAGCCTTGAATGCATACAGACAAACACACTATTACTTGACCTATAGCTTCATATAATTGATTACTAGAAGTTATAAGACCCATCAACACGATACATTCTCATTTGGTGCTATCATGTTTTGGTTAGTCAACTACTCATATTGATTAGTTGACTAATAATACTAACTAGTCGACTAATACCTTCGCCCAGTCGACTACTGAGATCAAACAGAACATTGTTATTTTCTGTCTGTACTGTCTAGTAGACTGATAGTTCACATAATAGTGTTATCAATTGATTGATATGGCAGTTTAATAGCTGTTGTAATTCTTATCTTTTGATACCTATTCCCTCCTTTCTAACAGCTATTTTCTTGCATTTTGAAATGTCCAATAACTGATTTTTAGTTACCAAAAGCCCTATAAATAGCTAGGGATTCTTGGACTTTCATAAACACAATTAAATTCCAAATCTCTTGACTTCTAATTTCTGAAATTTCTATCAAGATACAAATACTTTCTCTTCCTTGCCTTAGTCCATTATCAAACATTTTGTTAGGCATTAGTTGAAGAGAAATCTTATTAGCCACAGTAAAGAACCATTTACACTTCACATTCAAGTCTTATAGGTTGAAGATTTTTATACTTGGTGAAAGGTAAAAGTTTTCTCGGTGTAGAAAGGAGTGTACAAAAATTGGCAAGGTTGTTTGTTAATTAGTGTACTTGTATTGATTTTATAGTTCTCAAAATAAAGGATAAGAAAAATCTCAAGTGGGATTGCTTGGGGACTGGATGTAGGCATTAGGATAAAATCACTTGTGTTTTCGTTTGCATTTTTTGAGTTTTATTCTGTGCATATTTATATTCTTGCAAGTTACTTACATTTCTTGTTTAGAATTTTTATAAACACTATTCACCCCCTCTAGTGTTTTTAGTTGCCATATACAGGTTCTACAGTTGGTATCAGAGCCTTGTTGAAGATATGACAATAGATTTTCTATCATAACAATTCAAAGGACATTTCACACAACGACCACTACTGTTTGATGGACCAAACTACAACTATTGAAAATGTAGAATGAAGATTTACTTACAATTGATCAATTACGAACTTTGGAACATCGTGGAAGCAACATACGAGAAGCCATGTACAAACTACGACCAGTGGTCCGAGGAACAAAAGAAATCAGTCAACTTTGATGCAAAAGCAATGAACGCTCTCTTCTGTGCCTTGAACAAAGAAGAATTCAACCGTGTGTCCACAACCACATCAGCACATCAAATTTGGCAAACAATACAGGTAACACACGAAGGCACAAACAAAGTTAAAGAACTAAAATTTCTATTCTTGTGCACAAGTTCGAACTATTCAAGAATGGAGGAGAATGAAATCATCGCAGAAATGATTACTCGATTCACCGACATTACGAACTCTCTTGTAGCTCTTGGAAAGGAGTACACTCAAGTGGAGAAAGTAAGAAATGTTCTTCGAGAACTCACATCTGATTGGGAAAAGAAGACTACCACCATAGAAGAAGACAATGATCTTTCCACTCTCACATTAGAGAACCTTGTTGGTAACTTGATGACATACAGAGTACAATTGGAAAGAAAGAAGGATGAACAACCTAAGAAGAAAGCATTTGCCTTCAAAGCATCTTCAGATACGAAAGAATCTGATAATGAAGAAAATGACGTTGAGATAATTACAAAGAAGTTTAAAAAAATCTTAAGAAAAAGTAAGTTCCATAAAACTAAAGATACTAATGAAGTTTCTTTGTGCTTTAAGTGTAACAAACCGGGATACATGAAGAAAGATTATCCTTTACTTAAACCAAAAGTCGACTTCAACAAATTGAACAAGTTCAAGAAGAAAAAGAAGGTTTTAAGGCTACTTGGAATGATAGTGATTCATCATCTTCGGAAGAAAAGCAACTAAAAGAACAAATACGTGCTTCATGGCTCAAGAAGATGAAGTACAAGAATTTTTAAATTATGATGAATTATAGGATGTTTTCAATGAATTATTTCTTGAATTCAAAAAGGAGAATATGAAAAAAGAGATTTTGAAAAAGGAAAATAATATTTTGATTGAAGAAAATTCTTCTCTTAAATTAGAATTATCTTTTTTGAATTCTCGAATATCAGATTTGGAAAAAGATATTTCATCTTTCGAGGGAAAAATATGAAGAAATTTTGAAAAATGTTTCAAAATTTAATAAAGAAAAAGAAAATTTTGAATAATTTGTTATCTTCACAAAAAGTTTTGAATAATCGTTTTGGCATTGGTTTTTCAAAAGAAAAAGAAATGATTTCTCATGCATATGGTAGAACTAGTCATGCTTCAGTTCATTCATATGTTAAGAAGAATTCGAATAATTTTTCAGGGAGACCTAAGTACAAATATATGTGGGTTCTTAAAGATTTAAATTCTTTTGACAAGAATGCTTATATTGCTTCATGCATAAACACTGTATGCAATTCTATTCATTATGCTTATGTTAATAAGTGAAAATCAAATTTCAAATGAATCCCTTCTATTCATTATGCTTATGTTAATAAGTGAAAATCAAATTTCAAATGAACCCCTTCTATTCATTATGCTTATGTTAATAAGTGAAAATCAAATTTCAAATGAACTTGGGTTCCTAAAGGCTAATCCTTTTGGACCCTATTGAAAATAGGTACCAGACAAATTTGTTTATATTTTTCAGGTACCTCCGAAGGAATGATGGATACTAATAATAGTTTTATGCAGTAACTATGTTTCATATGACTATATGTGAACTCTCTTTTTTGTTAATGACAAAGAGGGAGAAATTATTGGTTACTAATCAAGCATTACTGCAGGGGAGAGTAACGTGTTATTTCTGATATATATGTTTTCTCACATCATTAATGCAGGGGGAGAATTGGTTGTCATCATCAAAAAGGGGGAGAATGTTGGATCTCTTATTTTGATGTTTTGATGATAACAACATAAAGTTTGTGTACTAACATTTTATGCAGTATACAAAGCTATCAATTGCTTATCAAGTTATATATTGACATCACAAGGCTTCTACCACTTCCACATGAAGAACAAAGATGGAAGATATCATTTGAAGACATTGAAGACATGTAACATTCATGAAGTTGAAGTTGTAATAATGTGTAACACCCCGCTCTCAGAATACGTACTTAGTTGCGTATTCAGATTTTTCGATCGTATTTTTTGATTTACTTCCTGTATTTGTTTTGTATTATGAATTCTTTATATGATTGTTTTGTCTTAGATCCGGATTCACGGACTCGGAGTCAGCTCTGATCTGAACCGAGAACCCGATCCTAGTGAATTGCTTAATTTGGACATTCTGGTATTCCGATTTGACCGGTTTCAGTTTTAAATATCGTTTTCCAATATTTTAGATTTTCTATGATTTTCTGGAATTTTCCTGAATTAAATTGAAAATCTTCAAACCGGTGTCGACCAGTGCCGCTGACCGATTCCCGGATTTTTAATTGACAAACGGATTGGAATTACTAGAAGTGCCTTTTTACATTATTTCTTAAAAATCACATTTCCTATCTAAATACTTTTTCTGAGGATTTTATGAATTTATGAAAATTCCACCGGATTCGGTATTGGCCAGTATCGCTGGTTGATTCCAGGATTTTTAGTTTACAATCGGAGTTGAATTTCTGAATTCCGCTTTCACTTTACTTCTTAAAATCATACTTTATTCTTTAATACATTTTTTGGGATTTTTCAGAATTTATCAAAATCCGGCCGACCTGGTGTGGACCGGTATCGGCGGTTGACTTCCGGATTTTTAATTTGAAAACGGGATTTTATTTCTGAAAACCGATTTCATATTATTCCTCAGAATGACGTTTTCTACCTCCGGGTATTTTTTGGGATTTTTCCGGAACAGTCGATTTTTCGCGACCATATTATAATATTATTATTTTTGAATCTTTCTTTTCTTTCTTTCTTTCCTTTTCTCTTTTCCACCAACACTCCAGCCCACTCCTCCACGTGGGCGCCACCTACCCCTTTCCCATCAATCCCTTCACTCCATCACATCCCTCTTCTTTTTCTTTTCTTTTTCTTTTTCTTTTTCCTTATCTTTTCTTTCTCCCTTCTCTTCTCTTTTTTCTTCTTCTTCTTCTTCTTCTTCTCCATGGGCAGCCGACGCCCAAGCCCCAGCTTCCCCTCCGGCGATCGCCGGCGAAGAGGACCCCATCTCCGGCGCCGAGCTTCCTCTCCTCCATCTCCAACAACACCATCACCCCATCTCCTTCCTCCTCAAAACCACCATCAAAATTAACCCTCTTCTTCTTCCTCATCTCCTTCCAATTAACCTCTACCACCACCTTCTTTCCCACTAAAACACCACCCCCACAACATCCAACTCCTCCTCCTCCCATCCCTTCCAATTTCTCCACCACCTCAAATCAACTCCACCACCAAAACCCAATCTCCACCTTCCCTCTTCTCTTTGGGGTGGCCGGAGCCACCCCCCGGATTCGGCGCCGCCGGCGCCTGGCGCCGGCGGTCGCAGGCGACCAGGGGGCCACCCGGGCCCCCTGTGCGTGACCTGAGAGGGGGGCAACAGCCCCCCTCTCTTTTCCTTTGCTGGAGGGGGGCACAGCCCCCTCCCTTTCTCTGTTGAGGGGGCAGCTGCCCCCTCTTTCTCCTCCTCTCTCCTGGGGAGTGGCCGGCGCCGCCCGGCGCCGCCACCTGGCCGGTGGCCAGGCCGAGCGCCCCCAGAGGGGGGCGCTGTGCTGTGAGAGGGGGGCAACCGCCCCTTCTCTCTCTTTCTCTCTCCTGTTGACTCTCTCTCTCACCTGCCCTCTCTCTCTCACCTGCCCTCTCTCTCTCCACATTTTCTCTCTCTCTTTCCTAATTCACTCTCTCCTCTCTCTCCAAATTATCTCTCTTTAGATCTCCCTCCTCTCTGTTATATTACTGACGCGGATCTCACCCCCGCGTCCCGATAACCCCTTAACGCGCCCTTCGCGTTCTTGTATCGACGCAGCGCGGAGTTCAGGCCCGCGTCTGTGTCCCTCTCGTGTCGACACGACGCGGAGATAATACCCGCGTCTGTGTTCTCCTCGTGCCCTGACTTGAACGCGGGCCCCGCGTTCGTGGCATCTTCGCGACGCGACTCTCGCGTCTGTGATTACCGCGTCTGCTATTCCCGCGACGCGACTCCTGCGTCTGCGACCCCCGCGTCTCATAAGTCCGCGTCTCCCTGTGTCTCTTTCTCTCTCTAGGTTTCTCCCCCTTTCTCTCTCTAACTCTTTCTCTCTCCTCTTCACTTTCTCTATATATATATATTATATTATTATATTTTATGGCGCGTGCGCGAGTTCCATGGATTCAGAGTTTTCGGCCTTTCCGGTGATTTAGGCGAGTGTCCTCGCTCTCGCCTCCATTTGGGTTTCCCCGCTTCGTCGGGTCGACATGTATTTTATTCCATGTTTTCATGAATTATGTATTGGGCTGAGTCCCTGTATCTGTGTATGGCCGAGTGCCAATGACTGGACATGTATTGCTCTATGACGAATGCTTGTATTAGGGTAGTTTCATTCTTGCACATATACCATGCCTGTGATGTATTTTACTGCTTTATACCATGCGTGGCCGACCCTTCGTGGTCGTTGGACTCTGGGTTTTTGCCCACTCCTGGGATGGCTAGTAGTCACCGAGAGTGCGCTTAAACCCCGAGCGTGCTTGGCTTCCGGACCCTTCAACCTCCGGTCCCTCACTATCTCGAAAGAGGCGTGATTGGGATCGTCAGGTTTCTCATTCAGCCTCCGGTCTCTCACTATCTCGAAAGAGACGTGATTGGGATCGTCAGGTTTCTCAGCTCCGTCTGGTGAGCATACTTAGCGCTCAGTGCTTTATTCACTAAATTCGTTTAGGCGAGTTGCTGCCGGATTTTCTACTCGTATCTTAAACCGAGTTGTCCCGGTAACCTCGCAGAGCGCATTAGTGTCTAAACCCTGTTCGCTGCCTGTGTCTCCAGCTTGTTCAGCTCCGCCTGGTTATCATGATTAGCGTTCAGCGCTTTACCACTAGATTCGTCTAGGCGAGATGCTGCCGGATTTCCACTCGCACTTTAAGCCGAGTCGTCCCGGTAATCATGCCAGACGCTCCAGTGTTAAATACTGTTTGCTATCTGTACACTCCAGCTTGCTCAGCTCCGCTTGATTGTGCTCAGCTACTATTCTATCACATGCCATGTACTTACCTGACATGCTTTACACATGCTACTATTTAATACCTGTTGCATTACCTGCCAACTGATGTGTTATCACCTGATTCTAGACATGATACTACTTGGCAAGGCCCCTTGTTATGACATGACTTGCCACCGGATTAATATCACCCTCTTGACATGACTTGTTACTTGCCAATTATCATCCTCCTGTCATGCTATCACTTGACACCCGGCATGATATACTTGACCTGTGATTATCTCATTTACGGGAATACTATACTTGTTATCCTGTATTACATGCAGTGACTTGAATCTTGTACTTGTTATCCTGTATTATATATACAGTGACCTGAATCTATAGTACTCACGTACTCCTGAACTCCTGATCCTGTCTTGTACCTGCTATTCCCGTAAATTTGATAACTACATAATAAATCATAAAAAGGAACAACTTGCATTGGGTCGGGGGAAACTTGCGGCTATCAATATGTGTTCGTGTTTACAGTGGTATTAGGCATGTTGTGCAACTAAAACTTCCGGTCTGACCTGTGGGCCTCCAGGCGACCGAGGGGAGTGCTGGCTCCCTCCTTCTTGGTACCATCTTGATAAGGGCATGTTATAAGACCCTCCTGTAGGCCTTGCGGCCGGTTCCATACACCAGCGATGGAACGTCCTGGGTCGTGGTCCCGGGCATGTACGGGACCCACTGTAAACATAGTTCGTTGATACCCCCGCTGGTTTCCAATAACAACCTTGCTTTACTCGGATGTGGATATATGTGTGCTGGGACGCTAGTTCACATATCTAGACATCAGGGTAAGACGAGTAATAATAATAATAAAAGATGCCAACCATGGATCAGTTGTATGCTTTGCCGAGTTTGCTTTCATCGGTTTTACATCGGATTTCCGATTTTATGATTATTATTATATTAGCTGCTCATACCCTGCTTTATCCCTTGTCTTCTATTCCACCAGTCTCTTGTTCTTATCTTATCATACCCTGAGTACTTCCTGTCTAACATCTACTTGCTTACATGCTTCTGCTCACGACACGGTTTTCAATGCATGTTTATAATTCGGTTTTATCGATACACTTGTACTTATCTCAGCACGCCATCTGGCTTTTGTATCACCACTCGCCTGGGGAGTTTCATCTGACTCCCCTGGATCCTCATGTTCAGGTCATGGAGCTTGGAGTGTGTGGATTCCCCTAGTTGCTGATCAGAGTGGCGCAGCTGAAGTATGGATCCTCAGCAGACCGTCTGAAGCTCTATCTTTCCAGGCTCCCCTGTGTGCCTCTCGAGTTTTCCTTTTGTAAACTCGTGAGTGCCTGTGTACTGTTCATACTTGTACATCTCTTTGTAATCTCGCAATTGCGCATATCAGTGATGTAATATTCATGTAATATTGGATCACCTCAGGTGATAACTTTGTAATTGTACTCATATGTTGGAATGTATAATGCACCACTTGCTTCCGTACTCTGATTCTTGCCTGTACTGATGCTTAGCGTATATACGTGAGGGTATTTCTGACCTGCGTATATACGTCGCAGTAACGTCTCCGTACCCGCCGGATCGGGGCGTTACATGTCTTTATTTTCATAAGTGATATTGTAAAAGCCTTGAACACATACACACATAAACACACTATTAGTTGGCCTATAGCTTCATATAGTTGACTACTAGAAGTTACAAGACCCATCAACTTGATGCATACTCATTTGGTGCAATCATGTTCTGGTTAGTCGACTACTACTATTGATTAGGTGACTAATAGTACCCTATAGTCGACTAATACCTTGGCCCAGTCGACTACTGAGATCTAACAGAATATTACTATTTTCTGTTTCTACTGTCCAATAAACTAATGATTTGGATCAGTAGTCTGATAGTTCACAGAATAGTTTTATCAGTCGACTAATATGACAGTTTATAGCTGTTGTAATTCTCACCTTTTGATACCTATTCCCTCCTTTCTAGCAGCTATTTTCTTTGATTTTGAAATGTCTAGTAACTGCTTTTTAGTTACCAAAACCTTTATTAATAGCTAAGGATTCTTAGACTTTCATAAATATAATTAAATTCCAAATCTCTTAATTTTTAATTTCTGAAATTCTGTCAAGAAACAAATGTTGGCCCAAAGGCCCATCACTCTAGTTTTGATGATGATCAACTCATGTAGTTATAGTACTAATGATCTTGTGTTTAATTAGTCTCATATTTATGATCAAGATCTTAGTTGGTGTTTAGCTTCAATAAAGGATTTAAAGTCAAGTTTTGGAGCTAGCATGGTTTGATTCAAGAGCGTGTGCATCAAGACCACATTAAGTACTCAAGAGGAGTCTAGCTCTTTGGATCGTATTTGGACCAAGTCAAGAAGATGAGAAGACTTCAAGTGAAGACTTCAAGATCAAGACTTGTGTCTAGGTTTGTTTTTATAAGATTTTGTTTTTAGATTAAAATGTAAAGGATAGAATAGTTGGTGGATTGCTCAAGTATACCATATACACACACACACACACTCTTGATTTAGATGTGTTTTCATAAAAGAATTTTTATTTTGAAAAAATACAAAAGAGTTTTCAATTTGAAAAAATACCGGTTTGATTTTATAATTCAAAGTATATATGTTTTAACCAAAACCATATTTAGTGCTTATTGTCAAAAACATAGATATTTCATCATTTATGTGTAGTGGATCATATCCATACACACCATGCTTTAAAAGTGTTTAAAATATCTTGTTTTTGTATTTGGAGAAGTTTTAGAAAAATAAGTTTTGAAAAATCTATTTTGGAAAAATACAGTTTTTGTTTTTAGCCAAAATTTCTAAGTTACAAAAATAGTTCAAATTGTTTGTAGCATGTCTTGATTTTACTCAAACATGTTTGATTATCAAAGTATAATACTGAACCTATTTTGTAGATTTTTAGAGATTTTATGGGATTTAATTTAAAATAATAAACCCAAGTTTTATTTCCTGTAAATGGCCTGCCAGGGCTCTGGCGGTCGACCGACCGGTCGACCGGACCAGGAGCCGGTCGACCGGAACGGTCGACCGACGTGCACAGAAGTGCACAGGATGGGCTGGTCGACAGCACGGTCGACCGCCAGAGAGTATCTGCTCTCTGGAAATGGCCCTGGTCGACCGGCAGAGAGCTCAGCTTTCTGTATCCTTGCCACGGTCGACCGGCCGGTCGACCGCTGGCTCAACGGTCAGAAATCTGACCGTTGGCCGGTCGACCGGGCGGTCAACCGACAGGTCATCCTGGCTCCCAACGGCTAGTTTTGGGAGCCCTATAAAATGGGGCTTTTGGAGGCTTTTAGCTAAGATTTTTAATGGGTTTTGGAGCTAGTTTTTCCTACTCTTTTAAGAGGTTTTCTCCACTAGTTTTAGAGCCAATACTTCCATTCAAAAGGAGAGTTTATCAAGAGTTTTCAAAAGTGATTTTCTTGTGTTTTTCACCACAATTTCAATCCTTTTTTTCTCACAAACACTTGAGCTATCCATTGATATATTCATCCTATAAGAGTGTTATTGTGAGATTATTTTTAGGTGATCAAAGTGTTGTGATCACCAAAGACTTCTTCTTTGCTTTGAGGAGGCGGATGTGTGTGCTCGCATTGTTTCGGGTATAGTGGGAACTCGATGTTTGAGGCGCGGCCTCGGCGAGCTAGTGGGCTTGCGGTGTGTTTGTTCTTGCGGGAACGAGTGAAGGGACTAGAGAGTCCAAAAGTTCTAGTGGGAACTCCTTATAGGTGTTGCGGCACCGAGTGATCCGCTGGGATCGGTTTATAGTGAAAATCCTTCAAGTGTTGAAGGCGGGGACGTAGAGCAAGTATGCTCGAATCTCGAAACAAATCTCCCGTGTTTGCGATTGCTCTCTCTATCTCCTACTTGTTTATATCTTGCATGCTTATATTGCTTTCATCTTTATATGCTTGATATATATTTGTGCTCATATTGTTATATGCTTGAGGATTGTTTGCTAACACTTGTATTCAACCAAGAGAGCCAACGTGGCACCTCAATTCTTATTTAGAGGAATCTTGAGGAGTTAGTCCAGAGCCCTTCACGGGGAATTCGGTTACACTCTTGTGTTATACGTGGTGTTTAATTCAAGTAGTTTTAGTTTGCATTATATCAGTTTTAATTTCGCATTAATTGACCATTAGATTAGCCAGTCACCTATTCACCCCCCCTCTAAGTGATTTTTGAAAGTACACCTAGAGGGGGGGTGAATAGGTGTGCCGCTAATCTAATGAACTAAATGCGAAAATTAAAAACTAATTGCTATAATACTTAGTGCAACCAACGAGTGTAGCCGAATTCCTCGTGAAGGGCTCTGGACTAACTCCTCTTGATTCCTCTGAATAAGAGTTGAGGCGATATTGAAGCTCTCGTGGTTAAGCACAAGTGAGGCACACAAACACACAAGCATGTATATGATATGACAAAGTAAAGCAATGCACAAATAAAGAGAGAGAGAGAGAGTTAAGAGACAATGGATCAAATGCAAACAACAAGATGTGTTTTCGAGGTTCGAGCACCGAGCTCTACGTCCCCGCCTTCACCGAGAAGGATTTCCAATCCATTAGGAGTACCGAACTCCTCTCTCAACCAATACAACCTCCACCGAGGCAATACAAAGGGTCTACCGAGACCGGAGTACCGAACTCCACCAATCCAACCAATCACCTCAACACTTGAGGGATACAAATCCAACTCCATCTCACACAAGAGGGAGTAAATCACAACCTGAGCTAACCACAACCCAAATCAACCTCTACCAAAGAGGGATACAACAAGTAAAGGGTTTACAACTTGGTGGTTTCCTCAACCACAAACAATTTCCTTTTTCCACAAAATAAGTGATCCTATAGAGAGGATAAAATGATAGCTCAGGTGTGAAAATCAAGGTGTTTTGGAAATCAAATAACAAAGAAAACTACTTGGGAACTTCTTGAAAATGATAGAAATCTAAAACAATATCCCAAAATCCTATTTTTCTTTGATTTTTCTAAACCCTTGTAAACAAAATAAAGATGAAATCTTTAAGCTTTAAAACACTTTTTGAAAGCTTGTAAAAACACTGGAGAGTATAGAAATTTTGGCTCTCAAAATCTTAGAGAAAAACTCAAAACAATGGGGTATATAAAGCCCCAATCCAAAACTAGCCGTTGGAGCTGAAAAACAGCTCTGGCGGCTGGCGGTCGACCGGCCCGGTCGACCGCCAACGGTCAAAATTTGACCGTTGGAGCATCGGTCGACCGCCCAAATCCAGAGAGCAACTTTGCTCTCTGGCCGGTCGACCGTGCCTTGCTTACGGTCGACCGCCCCCACCCGAGAGTGGGGGACTTGCAGTCGGTCGACCGGCTCAAGTACCAGGCCAACGTGCACAAGTTTGTGCACGTCGGTCGACCAGTCCGATCGACCGACTCTGGGTCCGGTCGACCGGCCCGGTCGACCGCCAGAGCCTGGTAGAAGGCATTCTGGGACAGAAAAACTTGGTATTTTTATTTCTAAAAAATCCCATAAAATCCTTAAAAATCTACAAAAATAGTTTTAGCATAATACATTGATATATAAACTTGTGTGAAAAATTCAACACAAATTTCAAACTTTTTAAATCATTTTTGTGACTTATAAACTTTGCCGAAAACCAAAACCCGTATTTTCCAAAATTTTGTTTTTCAAATGGAAATCCGATTTTTTCAAAACTCATCTAAATACAAAAACATGATACTTAAACACTTTTAGGCATGTTGCATATTGACATAAGTCCAATATGCATGAAATAGATATATATCATTGTTTTTGATTTTAAATACGAAAATATGTTTTGTTAAAACACAAAACCTAAATACAAGAATAGGTATGTCAAACTAAGTTTATTTAAGACATGAAGCATACATGTATATAAAAATCTAATATACATAAAATCATGTAAAGTTGTTTTGAATCTATCTATTCATGAAAACGAAGATCGGTTAAATCAAAAACCGAAAACCAAAACATGAAAACTAGAAACACGTGTGTGTGTTGTGAACTTGAGCATATCACACTATTCTAATCTTTACAAATGGATCTAAAAACAAACTATAAACTATGTACCGAAGTCTAATTGACGAACTCCGTCTTCAAGTCGGCTCGATCCAAACCGTGATCCACCGAGCTTGACTCCAACGAGTGCTATATATGATCTTGATGCTCGGGCTCTGGAATCACCATGTGAAAGGCTTCAAAACTCCTTTGTTGAAGCTAATCACTTAGTAATATCTTGATTAGAGATCTGAAACTAAACATCACAATATTATTAGTAAACATAACTACATGAGTTAATCATCATCAAACTAGAGTAGAAGGCCTCTGGGCCAACAATCTCCCCCTTTTTGATGATGACAAAACTCATGGAGTTATATATGCATGGATTAAAGTTAAGCTTCAAGGAAGCTCCCCCTTAACTCATGCATCACAATAAACAAATAAATATGCAATGAAAGCTCATAAATATGTATGCAAATACAAGGAGATAAACATGCTAATCAAGCATAAAACTCATCAAATACTTTTTCTCCTATTTGCAAAAAAAACATATATACATATGGATAAAGTAAGGAAAACATGCATATATATCAAATACTTCTCAAATACTTCTCCCCCCTTTTGTCAATCATCAACAAAGGGGTTAAAGTAAAAACAAAAAGTAAAAACAAAAGCAAAAATCAACAAAAGGGTGACATAAAACAAATCAATAAAGGATATATGCGATATACATTCATGAAGAGGAAGACGCCAAGTTAACTTCCCTACATATATGCATTATATGAAGGAGGGATGACAAGCCCTAATTCACATAACGCATAATATGCAATGCATAAGAGGAGATGTGAAGCTCCCCCTACACACGTGTATCGCATAAAGAAGAGTTGTCAAGCTCCTCAATATAAGATACATTCAACATGAATCTATATGTAGAAGAGATGTTAAGCTCCCATTGCATATAGACAATACAAATCAAAATATTTTATGATACCAATTGAAAGAAAAAAATATATTTTTCACTACATGATACTAAATGAAAGTAAACAAATAACATCTTGATACCAATTGTAGGTATTTTTCTTTATAAGCATATGATACCAAATTAAAATCAATATTAATTTTTCAATCATTTTTCATCATAAAGTATGGGAGTGGAATACAAAACTAATGATAAATAAAATACCAATTGAAAGATGAAATACAAGTTTTCTCCCCATTTATGAAATACCAAATAAAACGATGCATAAGCTTGTATTAGTATACAAATTGAAAACTAATCAATTGAAACATGATAGTCATTAAAAATCAAGCTTATCAGAATCAAATTTGTGCATAAAGATATATATTAAGCACAAATAAAACATATATATATATATGAAAAATAAGATACCAATCGAAATTGATACTATTTGAAGTCTAAGCATACATACAAAAAAAATATATGAGTATACAAAAAAATGTCAATATTGATACCAATTGAAAAGATCCAATGATGCCAATTGAAGCAACAATAATATCAAGTGTATAACTCATAATCCTTTCTACCCATTTCATGCTCTTGTTTAAAAGATTTTCAATATTAACATAAAAGGCATGGTCGCCCAACCAACCGCCCGAGAAGGTAGGGGTTTTCAAAAATAGGTTTGAAAAATATAGTATGTTTGAAAACTCTACCATAACGAAGAATACCGCAACTAGTTAAATGGAAAATCTTAAAACTAGTACGAAATCCTTCAAGTAAGGAATAAAACAAAATTATATTTCATGAAAACATGTAAATCACATGGTCACTAAACACTCAAAGTTCATAAAGCCCATACATACTCATGAAAACATAATCATGAGAAAACAAGAAGGGTGAGTGATCTGATAAAATGTGAAGAACATAATCATGAAAGGTAGGCAATAAGCTCAATATTCCTTAAAACATAAAATCATCAAAATGATTTAATCTTCAAGACATATATGTCTTATACAAACTAAAGTATACATACATATCCAAATATAAACGAGTCCACAAATGTATATGCATGAAGGCACATGGCTCAAAGGATGTATATGCATAATCAATAGTTTGGACAAGATGGACATATATATGAAGTTAAACATATAAACATGAAAACATGGATAAAATAGGAATACAAGTCAAATGCATGAATCATCAAACTAGGCTATACTAGTACATTTAACAAGCACAAATGAGCATTTAAGCACAAACATATAGAAGTCTATTTGTGGCTCACTAGATGTACAAGTATATATCCAAGTTTTAATGAAAACTAACATTTAAACATATATTCAAATCATGAAGCATAAAACAAGACATAAATCTGCATGATAAACATAAATACGATCATTATGTAAATCCACATGCTATTAGAGTTATGATAAACATGATAGCTAAACATATGCGAGAACACAAAAATAATGGTCCATATAAACATGGGTGATCTCAAATGCTATACATGCATGTCAAGGATCTAATAATCATGGCATTATCATAATAATTAATAAACCAAGACATGCTATAAATCAATGAACATGAAAAGTATGCAAACATAAATAAGGAGTAAGAGATCGTTACTAAAACCTAGAAGGCAACTCTCCAAGTCTCCAAAACACGGTGGTTTTCCCACCAAACTTCCCTTGAAAGTGATGCATCCAAATTGTCCTCATGAAGCTCGGAACGCATCCACCTCAAGGTACCGTCACTCTCACGTCATGCGAGAGCCCACACCTACATCAAATACAATAGGGGTGGTCTTTGGTACCCATACTCTTTTGGGTCCATGGGGGTTAGCACCTTTTCTAACCCAAACAAATTTATTTGCTAAATAGATCATTTATACGATCATAACAAAATTTAGTAAGGTGGCCCTTACGTCCACAATGTGTACAAGTGTACACATGAGCATACATGTGATGGGTGTGTACGTGAGGAGCATGTGTATGCCGTGGAGGGTGTGCATGCAAAGATGGAACTTGTTTCTTTCGAAACAAAGATTCCAAACGTATATGGCTCAAAACACAATGGCTCAAAGTGGAGCCCAAACAATCCATATTCTTCTTTAGCAACTTTATATCTTTTTCAATTAGAGAAGAAGTAGAGCATGCAATAGGTGAACTAGGTGAAACCATCCTAGCATGGAAAACATGTGAATCCACATTATTTTTCAAAGATTCATTTATCTTTAAACAAACTTCCAATCCTTGGAAATAGAAGCAATTTTCATTTTTAAAGAATCATTTTCTTTTAAAACAAAATTAACTTTTGAAGACATGTTTTCATTTTTCTTTAAAATTATTTCACAATCATTTTTATGTTTCAAAAATTCATTTTCTTTTAAGACAAGATCAAGTCTAGATTTCAATGAATCCCTTTCATTAGAAATCTCCACTTTATCTTGCAAAACCAAATCAAGTCTTGAACATAAATCCTTGTTTTCTTTATTAAGTTCAAAACTCTTCTTTTTCAAAAGATTATATTTTTCCAATAATTTTTCACATACAATTGAGAGTTCTTCATTCAAGGCATTGGCATCAATATTCTCATCACATGAAGAACTAGCATCATCACTATCTAATTGAGTTTCCGAGTATACCTCAAGGGAGTCATTCCCTTGGACCATAAAGCATTGTGGCTCAGATTCTCCACTAGATTCATCCTCCATGATGTTGGGCGTTTGTAGCTCGGAGGAAGTCAACTTGTCCCACACTGAAAAGGCGGAATAATAGTTAGAAACAAGCAAAAGGTAATCTTTGTTAAGCGTGCTTCTAATAGCCTCAAGGGCAAGTGCATTGGCCTCTATATGATTGCAATTACCAAGATAGCATTTCTTGGTAGCGGCAAGAAAAACATGCAAGCCTAGGGTTTTCAAATACATGGGCATCCTAAATTTTCACATGTCAATGTTGGAAACATCAAACATGGGAGGTGACAAGCAATCCATGGGTGTGTGCAAACAATATATGTGCAAAATGCAAATGGTAGATTAGCTAACCAAGATCACACTCCAAGGTGGTTAAACCTAATATCAGAAGCGTAGGCTCTGATACCAATTGAAAGTACACCTAGAGGGGGGGGTGAATAGGTGTACCGCTAATCTAATGAACTAAATGCGAAAATTAAAACTAATTGCTACAACACTTAGTGCAACCAATGAGTGTAGCCGAATTCCCTGTGAAGGGCTCTGGACTAACTCCTCTTGATTCCTCTGAATAAGAGTTGAGGCGCTATATGAAGCTCTCGTGGTTAAGAACAAGTGAGGCACACAAACACACAAGCATGTATATGATATGATAAGTAAAGCAATGCACAAATAAAGAGAGAGAGAGAGAGAGTTAAGAGACAATGGATCAAACGCAAACAACAAGATGTGTTTCGAGGTTCGAGCACCGAGCTCTACGTCCCCGCCTTCACCGAGAAGGATTTCCAATCCACTAGGAGTACCGAACTCCTCTCTCAACCAATACAACCTCCACCGAGGCAATACAAAGGGTCTACCGAAGACCGGAGTACCGAACTCCACCAATCCAACCAATCACCTCAACACTTGAGGGATACAAATCCAACTCCACCTCACACAAGAGGGAGTAAATCACAACCTCAACCTCTACCAAAGAGGGAGCTAACCACAACCCAAATCAACCTCTACCAAAGAGGGATACAACAAGTAAAGGGTTTACAACTTGGTGGTTTCCTCAACCACAAACAATTTCCTTTTTCCACAAAATAAGTGATCCTATAGAGAGGATAGAATGATAGCTCAGGTGTGGAAATCAAGGTGTTTTGGAAATCAAATAACAAAGAAAAACTACTTGGGAAACTTCTTGAAAATGATAGAAATGAAGATCTAAAACAATATCCCAAAATCCTATTTTTCTTTGATTTTTTCAAACCCTTGTAAACAAAAATAAAGATGAAATCTTTAAGCTTTAAAACACTTTTTGAAAGCTTGTAAAAACACTGGAGAGTATAGAAATTTTGGCTCTCAAAATCTTAGAGAAAAACTCAAAACAATGGGGTATATAAAGCCCCAATCCAAAACTAGCCGTTGGAGCTCAAAAACAGCTCTGGCGGCTGGCGGTCGATCGGCCCGGTCGACCGCCAACGGTCAAAAATTTGATCGTTGGAGCATCGGTCGACCGCCCAAATTCAGAGAGCAACTTTGCTCTCTGGCCGGTCGACCGCCCCCACCCGAGAGTGGGGGACTTGCAGTCGGTCGACCGTGAGGTCGACCGGCTCAAGTACCAGGCCAACGTGCACAAGTTTGTGCACGTCGGTCTACCAGTCCGGTCGACCGACTCTGGGTCCGGTCGACCGGCCCGGTCGACTGCCAGAGCCTGGCAGAAGGCATTCTGGGACAGAAAAACTTGGTATTTTTATTTCTAAAAAATCCTATAAAATTCTTAAAAATCCACAAAAATAGTTTTAGCATAATACATTGATATATAAACTTGTGTGAAAAATTTCAACACAAATTTCAAATTTTTTAAACCATTTTTGTGACTTATAAACTTTGCCGAAAATCAAAACCCGTATTTTCCAAACTTTGTTTTTCAAATGGAAATCCGATTTTTCCAAAACTCATCTAAATACAAAAACATGATACTTAAACACTTTAGGCATGTTGCATATTGACATAAGTCCAATATGCATGAAATAGATATATATCATTGTTTTTTATTTTAAATACGAAAATATGTTTTGTTAAAACACAAAACCTAAATACATAAATAGGTATGTCAAACTAAGTTTATTTAAGACATGAAGCATACATGTATATAAAATGAATCTAATATACATAAAACCATGTAAAGTTGTTTTGAATCTATCTATTCATGAAAACCAAGATCGGTTAAACCAAAAACCAAAAATCAAAACATGAAAACTAGAAACACGTGTGTGTGTTGTGAACTTGAGCATATCACACTATTCTAATCTTTACAAATGGATCTAAAAATAAACTATAAACTATGTACCGAAGTCTACTTGACGAACTCCGTCTTCAAGTCGGCTCGATCCAAACCGTGATCCACCAAGCTTGACTCCAACGAGTGCTATATATGATCTTGGTGCTCGGGCTCTGGAATCACCATGTGAAAGGCTTCAAACTCCTTTGTTGAAGCTAATCACCTACTAATATCTTGATTAGAGATCTGAAACTAAACATCACAAGATTATTAGTAAACATAACTACATGAGTTAATCATCATCAAAACTAGAGTGGAAGGCCTCTGGGCCAACAATTTTAACAAATACTCTCTTGCCTTAGTTCACTTTCAATCATCTTGTTAGGCAGTAGTTGAAGAGAAATCCTAATAGCCACAGTAAAAAACCATTTGCACTTCACATTCAAGGCTTATAACTTGAAGATTTTTGTACTCGATGAAAGGTAAAAGTTTTTCTTGGTGTAGAGGAGTGTACAGAAATTGGCAAGGTTTGTCAATTAGTGTACTTGTATTGATTTTGTACTTCTCAAAATCAAGGATAAGAAAAATCTCAAGCGGGGTTGCTTGAGGATTAGATGTAGGTCAAAAAAATTGAACCAGGATAAAATCTCTTATGTTTGCGTTTGCATTTTTTGAGTTTTATTCTGTGTATATTTATATTCTTGCAAGTTACTTACATTCCTTGTTTGGAATTTCTATAAACACTATTCACCACTCTAGCGTTTATAGTTGCCATGTACAGGTTCTGCAGTGATTATGGTTCAAAGACTCGGCTGAGTCGGACGAGTCATATCCGTCTCGGCGCGCTCCGAGACGAGTCCGAGTCACGAGTCGTCGACTCAACTCAGAGGAGACCGACTCGGCCGAGAATCGGAGTTGACTCGGTCGACTCGGCATTATGATGATGATTTTGTATCTCATCGCAATTCAATGTGAAAATAACTACATAATATGTATTTATGAATGTAGTTTTTACTATATTGTGCATGCATTTTTATATGCTTCTACCAACGACGCGTGTATTTATACTTTGGCTTTATGTTTAGTGTGCTAGGTGATATATTTTTGACATGTAATACATGAATGTGGATATCTACATTTTTTTAAGATTTGTCGTGATTTTTTCAAAAAATTTTGAGCTTTCTATGTAGCGTTTTGCGCATATCGTCCGATACCGATCCGAGTCGCAGAGACCGATAAGTCTCAGTGCCCGCCGAGTCGGCAGCCAAGATCACGACTGTGAACCATGACAGTGATGGGTGGTGGGAAATGGTGATGACATTGGTGTGGGTTGGTGTTGGTGTGGTGAGGATTTTGGTGGTGGATAGAGGTGATGAAGGTGGTGAAGTTGTGGGTGGAATTGAGAGGTGGCGGTGATTATGATAGAGGGAGGATGATAGTGGAGGAGAGGGGAAGTGGGGGGTGTGGTTGGCTAGAGGGGTCGCTGGAATTGCGGAGGTCGATAGTGATGGGTTGGCTGGCCGGCTATGGTGAGAGAGAGATGAGATTTTTGGAGAGAGGGAGAGAGGGAGAGGGATGTGAGAGAGAGAGGGAGTGATGAGAAAGAGAAAGATGAGAATTTGAGAGAGAAAGATAGAGGGGGAGACAGATCGGCTGGGGGAGAGAAGAAAGAAGAGAAAGTGGAAGAAAAAGAAGGAAGTTGGGAGAAGGTGGTAGAATATTGGGGAGAAAAGAAAGGAAAAAAGAAAAAAAAGAAAAGGAAAAGAAAAAATAATAAATAATAAATAATAAATAAATAAAATAATAAATAAATGAGCCGAGCTGAGGGTGGTAGAAGATGGGAGAAGGTGGTAGAAGATTGGGGAGAAAAGAAAAGGAAAAAGAAAAAATGAAAAAGAAAAAGGAAAATTATAAATAATAAATAATAAATAAAATAATAAATAAATGAGCCGAGCGAGGGCTCAGACTGGGCTCAGAGTCCTAGGTCTGGGCTCAGGGTCCTAGGATTGAGCTAGGCTCTGGTCCACAGAATACAACTAAATAGTAATAAAAAATACAGGGAAATAGAATAATTGGGACACGTATCTGGTATGTATCTCGGGAACGGGGTGTTACAATTTACCCACCTCATAAAAATTTCATTCTCAAAATTTCGATAAGGAGATGAACATGGAAAGGATCAAGGTAAACGATAACATGACAAGTTAAGGAAGAATAACATGATGAGTGAAGGATGATGAAAACCGAGAAGGTGGAAAGAAATAAGAATTTTAGGATTCAAGGGATAGATTACCAATGAGAAATTAATAACATTATACTTGCAGTTGAAATGTATAGCCAAGACTCATGCGCTCCAGTTGCAAATTAATATATGACATTAATCTGCCAACTGGTTGTACTGAAAATGTGAGAGGTTAGGCTCTGATACCATTCTGTAACGCCCCGATCCCGCTGATACGGAAACGTTACTGCGACATACATATGCAGGGCGGAAAATACCCTCACATATGTACACTAATCGTTAGTACAAGAAAGAATCAGAGTCCAGAAGCACAATGGTAATATACATTCCATTAAAATAGTACAAGTAGACTGTTATCATAGAGCGTGATTCAATATTACAAGAATATTACATCACCAAGAGGCACAAAAGTATGATTTACAAGGAGATATATAAGAATGAACAATACAAAAGATGCTCATGAGATATAACAAGGGATCTCGAGAGCTGGTTAAAAAGAGCAGGTAGGAAAAGAACGACGGCTGGTCCACCATGCTACCGCTGTACAACTCTGATCAACGACAGGAGAGTCCGCTAAGCTCTAAGCTTTAGAATCTGGACATGCAGGTCCAGGGGTTATCAGAAAAGTAACACAACGAGTACGTAAAATGAAGCTAAGTGGCGTGCACAAGCAAACACACGTGTAGCGATAAATCTGAATCAGAACAACATATATCAAAAATCGTGTCGTGAGTACAGACACACACAAGAATGTAGAGGTAATCAAGTAAAGCAAATATGGCAAAACTAGTTGTACAAGCTCAGTTTACGGATTCATGAGATTAATACGATGTGATAATTCAAACAAGAAAACCCTCATATATATGTATATATCTTATACCTTGTCACAATCGACTAAATGTACACAACCCGAGTTGCCCTCAAAATAACAGAATAAGTTCTTGATATTCTTCTTGTATGCAGAGTAAGGCAGGCATGATAACTTAATCATGCAATAATAATCATCAGTATCGTTTGTTATTAAATTATTTCCTTCCAGTGTCTGATACCACTAGAAGTTCATCTTGGAGTCCGCACTCGAGCGGAACCCAATTCAAAAATTGATATGCAGATACCATCATCCGGATTAGGAAGTGACTCAATAATACATGTTCTTGATATTATTATTATTATTTGGTAATTAAGTTATATCTGGTGCATGGTAGTATGTCAGGACTCAGTCATACAGGTACAGTTCAATAAAGAAGAATAACAGGAGCACATGAATAGAAACACACAAGTGACAAGCAAAGTACTGTATATTATAATAATAGTAATAGCAATAATATTGATCAATATTGTTTGCTATTTTAGTCATTCCCCACTAGTGTTCCATATCACTGACAGTTCACAGTGGAGCCCATACTTCCAGTATAACTCATCCGAACTCTGATACGCGGGTACTATTATCCAAACGGAATGATTGAATAACATACGCGGCCGCCATTATTATTGTTAGGATATTAAGTGCATCGTGTACCATATAAGGTGTCAAGTGCTAGCATGGTTCACAATCGCGGTCTTGGCCGCCGACTCGACGGGCACTGAGATGGATCGGTCTCGGTGACTCGGATCAGTCTCGGGCGATATACGCAAAACGCTACATAGAAAGCTCAAAAAATTCTAAAAAAATCACGAAAAATATTAAAAAAAATAGAGTTTCACATTCATGTATCACATGTCCAAAACATATCACCTAACACACTAAACATAAAGCGAAAGTATAAATATACACGTCGTCGGTAGAAGCATATCAAAATACATGCACAATAGTAAATTGCACAAAATACATTCATAAATACATGCTAATGTAGTTATTTTCATATTGAATTGCGATGAGGCACAAAATCATTATCATAATCATCTCTGCAGTAGTAGATAAACCGATACTAATGTTCGTAGATCTCTCAAGTTGTGGTTTGTAGTCATAGATATATGTCACATTATAATGTGGCTTGATGTCAAACTCAACATTTGCATATGACCTTCAAGATTATAAGTTCCTCTATTAGCACTATTTTGCCCTCATTATTGTCATCATCACCACCGCCGCCATTACCACCATCACTGCCATCACTGTCATCATTATCATCACCATATTCACCATCATCACTACTAGAACTGAATAAAACCCTCACATCTTCACTACCACCACCATCATCTGCTTCTCTTATACCTCGGAGGGGGAATAGGGGAGAGATCGAAAACAGGGAGAGAGAGGAGGGAGAGGGGAAAGAGACAAAGAGAGACGGGAGATGGAAAGGGAGAGAAAGAGAGCGGGTGACAAAGGGAGGGGGAGAGAGAAACAGAGGAAGGGGAAGGAAAGAGACAGAGAGAAACGAGAGATGGAGAAGGGAGAGAGAGCGGGAGAGAGAGGGAGGGGAGAGAGAAACAGAGGGAAGGAGAGGGAAAGAGAGAGGGAGGAATATCACCTGGGGCTGGGGAGGAGCGGTCGGCAGCGATCGGGCGGCGGCAGAGTCCAGATCTGAGCGGCGACGATCGGGCAGCGGCGACGATCTCCAGATCTGAGCAAGAGAGGTAAGTTTCTTTTTTTTCTTTTTCTTTTTTCTTTATACCCGTTCGTCACGGGTAAATATACGTTTCGAGCCGACCCGGCTGAGAATCGGGTCGACTCGGCCGAGTTACGACTGATTCAGTCATGAATCAGCCGAGTCAACCGAGTCGACTCCGATTCTCAGCCGAGTCGGTCTCCTCTAAGTTAAGTCGCCTGACTCGTGACTCGGACTCGTCTCGGAGCGGGCCGAGACGGATACGACTCGACCGAGTTATCTCCGACTCGGCCGAGTCTTTGAACCGTGAGTGCTGGTGTCAGGACTATGGTACCAAAGACGCGATTGTGGACCCTAAAGATGGACCCACGGATCCCAAGAGGTGGCCCCCACTACGTGTTTGGTGTGGTACTTAGCTTCACCACACATCGTGTGTGTCCCAAGTAACATGAGTACTTAGCACGTGGTTGTGGACCTTAGAAGTGGCCCCACGGATCCCAAGAGGTGCCCCCCAACGTGTGTGGTGTTGCACTTTGCTCCACACACTATTCCTTCGTGCCTGGGTAACAGGAGTGTAAAATGATATGATATAGGAATCATGTGAGTAATAAGTCAAGTACCATGGTACCAGGTGAAATACAACAGTACATGTAATTACAAGATCACAATATCGGGTTAACAAATCATGCAACATGTGACAGGAAAATAATTTAATTAAATATTTTAAACTCTTCACAACCATCATATTAACAATTATAATTATTAAACAACTAAGCGGGTTTAAGCAAACAACTAAACGGTGATATGCAAGGCTAGAGCAAAGTTAGCATACAATACTAGACGTTATCACGCATGACGTGGCTTCTGCTCGCGACATAGCTAAACATACACGGCGAAGTGAGAATATGAGCGCTATGCTAACACACGTGGTGAAGCCACGCTCACGACGTAACTACGCTTGGACGGAATTAGCGGTAAAGCACTGAGCGCGAGGCTCGCCTACCAGGCGGAGCATATAAAAATCCGGAGGGTTTTAGTCTGAAGACTGTGATATAGGCTGAGCCCGAAGGCTGCCGTATAGCCCGTAGGTTGAGTAGTAAAATCTCCTATAGGTTAGGCTAAAAGGCTGTAGGGGAGTAATGGTACTTGCACAAATGTTAGTATAAGCACATGCACACATATACAAGTATCATCTATACTATTACAAACATTCACCATACAGATTTGAATATATATCACTGTACATATATATAAGCACCAATTACATAATACAATCACCGCCCAACATACAAATATAATACCACATGTACAATTACAATTTCACATGCAACACAGAAAAGTACTCGCCTATAACACGTCTCGGGCACGGCACCGATCTCCTATAAAACGTTAGAGGCGTTAATGTGCAAACGCATGAAGAGAGAGAGAAAAGAGAAAGTGAAAGAGAGAGAGAGGAGAGCGAGGCTAGAGAGAATGAAAGAGAGAAGAGATAGAGAAAGAGAGGGACATGAGAGAGAGAAAGAGAGGATAGAGAATGTGCAGAGAGAGATAGAGAAAGGAAGAGAGAGCAAGAGACATAGAGAAAGAGAGATTGAGTGGGAAGGAGAGAGGGGACTGGTTGGCTGACTGACCAGCCAGGGGAGGCCGGCGGCGGTTGGGGCCCTAGGTGGAGGAGAGGGAAGGAAGGAGATAATGGTGAGGATATGGTGGTGGTGTTGATGTCGGTGATGGTGGTAGAGAGGTGGTGATGGGTGGTGGGAAATGGTGGTGATGTGTGGGGTTGGTGGTGATGGTGAGGATTTTGGTGGTGGGTAGAGGTGGAATTGTGGGTGGAATTGAGGGGAGGTGGTGTTGTCGGTGAAATTGAGAGGCGGTGGTGGTGATTATGGTAGAGGGAGGAGGAGAGTGGAGGACAGGGGAAGAGGGGGATGGATGGTGGCGCTGGGTGGTTGGCCGGAGGGGTACTAGAGTTGGGGAGGTCGACGGTGATGGGGTTGGTCAGCCAGCTATGGTAAGAGAGATGAGATTTTTGGAGAGAGGGAGAGAGGAGGGTGTGTGTGAGAGAGAGAGAGAGGGAGTGATGGGAAAGAGAAATAAGATAGGGAATTAAAGAGAGATGATAGAGGGTGAGAAAGAGATCTGATGGGGGAGAGAAGAAAGAAGAGAAAGGAGAAGAAAAAGGAAGAAGATGGGAGAAGGCGGTAGAAGATTGGGGAGAAAAGAAAAAGAAAAAGGAAAAAGAAGGAAAGAAAGAAAAAGAAAAAAATTATAAATAATAAATAAATAAATAAAATAATATATAAATGAGCCGGACTCAGGGCTCGAACTGGGCTCAGATTCAGGTCTGGGCTCAGGGCCCTAGGATTGAGCTGGGTTCTGGTCCACAGAATACTGCTAAATGCTAATAAAAGATACAGAAAATAGAATAATATAAGCGAAAAATTAGGACACATATCTTGGTACGTATTTCGGGAACGAGGTGTTACAACTACGCTCTAAGTTCCAGAATCTAGATATGCAGGTCTAACCTAACGAGCATGTAAAATGAAGTCAAGTGGCGTGTACAGGCAAGCACGTGTACAGATCAAAGTGTCGTGAATCAAGCATGCAAGTACAAGAAAGTAACTATGAAAATCATGAAATAACACTGAGGTACAGACAATAACAGGGTGTCCAGCTCATGTCGTCCAGTCATGGATTGGAGAACTACAATACAATGGCAAGTCACATGAATAATTAATGTGCTGTATTTTGAGTTATACAATAATAATTAGTACCACCTGATATTTCAATTAATTTTTTTTCATGCTTATGCCACTGGCAGTTCACACTGGAGCTCGTGTTCTGGCAGAACTCATTCGAATATGAAATCTGTCGATATCCGAACAAGAAAGTGCCCAAATATCACACGTTTCTAATATCATTATTGTTTGATCAACTTGTGTACCTATAATGTGTCGTCGCTCAGTCATGCAAGTACAATCCAGTAAACATGAATATCAGGAATTTAATCACGGTAGCATATAAGTAGTATCACGTAAGTGGCAAGAAAAGTACTTAATTATACAATAATAATAATAATAATTAGTATCACCTGCTATTTTAATCAATCCCCCCAATGTCCTCATACCACTAGTAGCCCGTACTGGAGTCCGTATTCCAAAAGAACTCATCCGAACTTTGATATACAGATGCCATTATTTGAATGAGAGAGTGACTAAATAACACCAGCTCTTGATATTATCATTGTTGGGTAATAAAGTTGTATCTAGTATGGGGTAATTGAAAGTACACTCAGAGGGGGGTAAATAGGTGTATTGTTAATCTAAGACAAATAATGCGGAATGAAAACTAAATGCTAAACACACATTATGTGTAACCAAGAGTGAGTCCGAATTTCCTGTGAAGGGCTCTAAAATTTCTCCTTATTATTTCTCTAAATTATGAGTTGAGATACTTCAATAACTCTTTTGGTTGAACACAAGTGTGAGCATAAAACTAATATCTAGCATGTATATGTATGAAGAATAATAACAATGCAAGATATTAAGAGAGAGAGTTGAGAGATAAAGAGATCCAAACGCAAACAACAAGATATATTTCGAGGTTCGAGCCACTGCTCTACGTCTCCGCCTTCACACAGAAGGATTTCAACTATCCACTATAGGATCTTCCACAAAGGGACCTTCACTGAGGAATTACAAATACAAACCGAGAGTACACAATTCCAACGCTCTCACACACCTCTACACAAGAGGGTAGGCACAAAGCCAGGCACAAAGCCAAGAGAGAAAATGCAACTTGATGATCACTTAGATCCAAACAACCACTTGGTGATCTCAAAAGATCACAAACAAAAACCTCTCACAATACAAGATCCTACATGAAATTTTTTGAAAGAATAGTTCAAGTATGTGAGTGCACAAAGTTTTTGAAAAAGAAACACAAAGAAAACTCTTGGAAAAAACTTTTTGATAGTTGAAGAAATGAAGAACAAACTATAAACTTGTTTTCTTTTGATTTTTTAAAACTTTGAAACAAATAAAGATAGAGAGTTTTTAGCTCAAAACTTCTTTTGAAAACTTGTTGAAAACAGACTCGAAGATGGGAAAAATTGCTTTTAAAAATCTTGTTGAAAACTGGCCCCAAGAACCCATATTTATAGGGGTTCAGAAATATAGTCGTTGGGCACAGAACCCATGCCAGAATGGCCTTCGGGTCGATCGACCGGTCTATCGGCCAAAGGTCGATTTTTCGACCATTGGGGTTGTCGGTCGACAGGACAGTCGATCGCCCCCAAGGCAAAGGCCTGTCCTTCGACCGTTCGGTCGATCGGGGCAACTCGAGACTTGGGTTGATCCAGTCGGTCGACCGCTCGGTCGACTGTGCCTTGCTAGGGTCGACCGAGCCAGGGCAAAAGGCTTGTGCACATTTCTGTGTACGTCGGTCGACCGAGCCATGTTTCGGTCGATCGGTCGGTCGGCCGCCAACAGCCCAGAAACAGATTATAGGGTTTAAAACTTTGGACTTTAAAACACCTATAAATTCCAATAAAACTCCATAAATTTCACAAAAATAAGTTCATGTAAATATTTGAAGTACAAATATGTGATAAAAAATCAACACATATTACAAACAATTTGAACTATTTTTTGAGGTATAAAAATTAAAGCTTAAACTAAAAACTGTATTTTTCAAGACCTAAAGTTTGAAATGAAAATTCGTTTTCTCTAAAAACTTGTATGGATACAAAAACAAATTATTGAAATATATTTGAAGCATGATGTGTATGTAGAGAATCCAATACACATAGTAAATGATATATGCTTGTTTTTGACAATAAATATCAAAACAAGTGTTGATAAAGGCATAACTTAAACACATGACTATATACATCAAAAATACGTTTTTCTAAATAATATGAACCATCATTGTATATGGATGAAATCCAATATAAATTAAATTATGTAAAATTTCTTTTTATGAAATCTATTCATGAAACTAAAAGATGTACTCTTAAAACTAAATAAACTTTTGAAACATAAATGGTTAAACCGAAAATCAAACCTATAAACTTGTGTTTGTATACTTGAGCATTTCAAAACTATTATATCCTCACACAAGATCTAAACAATAAACAAACCTAAACTGAAGTCTTCTTTTCGATCTTCTTCTCTAAGACGACTCGATCCAAACTTGATCCAAATGAGCTTGACTCCTCTTAGAGTACTTGATGCGATTTTGAAGCGCGAGCTCTTGAATCAACACGTGCTAGCTTCAAATCTTGACTTCACGTCTTTGTTGAAGCTAAACACTGACTAAAATCTTGATTAATATCTGAAACTTAATAAATATAAGATCATTAGTAACATAACTTCATAAGTTAATCATCATCAAAAGTAGGGTGAAAGGCCTTTGGGCCAACAGTAATGAGTCGGGAACATAAGTTACACAAGCATCACAATAAACAGTGTAAAACAGTGCAACATGAGCTCAACATCAATTAGTTTATTATATTATTATTAGGACTCGTCCGACCACGTATAGGTATGTGTCCTAGCGTCCCAGCATACATGTATCCATATATGAGTAAGGTGAGTTTTGTTATCGGAAACTTATGAGTAAGATGAACTATGTTTGCAATGGGCTCCGTGCATACCCGGGATAACGACCCAGTGTAACGCCCCGATCCCGCAGGTACGGGGACGTTATG
>JAVJIF010021251.1:0-81633 GCA_038442645.1 Agave tequilana
CGATGGACGGGTCAGAACAATTCTGGCCTGACCTGGAGCTGGATTGTGGGTTTTTTCTCCTCTCTATAAATAAAGGGATGTGTTCATTTTTAGGGTTAAGTCAAATTGAGTGAGTTCTTAAAGAACATTATAGTCCTCTTGTATATCTTGTGTATCATCAATAGGTCTCTCTCTTATACCTCAGGGACGTAAGCATCTACCGAACCTCTTAAATCTTTCTTTCGCTCTCTTTGTGTGATTGTTTGTGTATCTAAGGTTGTGTTATTTGACTGGTTCTCAGGTTCAATAGTTAACTATTGTAGTTAGAGCCAGTGATGCTTGACTAACTCGCACTAGGGTGAGAGTGAATTGTGGGGTTCAAGTACGGGCACAACCTATTGTACAAAAAACCTGCTCTACTTGGAACTGCAACCAATTTTGTTGCAGTTCAAACTAAAAAGCACCCACCTAAAAAACAAAAAATTGAATTATTATTTCTTGTAGTTGGAGCTGCATGCCAACTATATAATCATTTAAAGAGCTCCTACGTGTCAAACCCAACCCCCCCCCCCCCCCCGCGACATATACCAGATAATTAAACCTTATATTATATACAAATTGTATGAATAATAAGTACTCTTAATGAAATTAGATCACTATCCATAAATAATTGGATCAAGAATAATGAAGACAAGCCTCCGCCGTGTGGAGCCTTAGGAGTCCAATCACCCCTTGAGAAAGCCATTAACCTTTCGACGAATGTGCAATGTATTTTTGTGCACGAATACAGTGTGGCAGAGGGAGAAGATGAGGATGATGATGATGATGATGATGAACCTCAACCTCAATCTCAATCTCATATTCCCTGTAATTGACAAATAAGTGGGGGACAAATTAATCAAGGGCTTGCTAGAAACGAGAGCAACTCCTGTGAGCCACAAGCTCCGGTTGAGTCACACAACCCTAGAAGAAATCAGGACCTAATAGACGACGGGCTGAAGGGGATGAGCTGGGCTATCTTTTGCTTGCCACCTTGTGCCTTGACTTTCACCTCAGCACTCACTCTCGCCCACCTAAAAATATTGATTTTTTCCTTTCAGGTATCAATGTCTACTTCACCATTATGAGACCTCTGTGCTATCAGCAGAGAATGTAAACGAATGCGAAATAATCAAAAATCTTAATGTATATACAAATATGGACTGCGCTAAGCTATCCGAAACATTCAATTAGACGATAATGCAGGAGAGCGGAGCCACAAATTAAGGCTCAACAAAGGATCAAACTCAAGTCTCGATCGACCGCCCAGTCAATCAGAAAAGCAAGCTGAAGACAGCTGTGCAACGAAATGCACAAGCTCCCGGTCGACTGAGCATAAGCATAAACCCAGTGACAGTTGCCTGATCTGACTGATGAACACCAGAAGCAGCAATTAAAGTGTCAGTCGACCGCCCGATCTACCGGCAACGAAGAAAAGACCGCCGCCCCATCGACAACCAAACGAATATAAACCCAATTTGAGTTAAATTAGGTTTTTCGGCTCCGATTTGGACTCCGATTGATTTTTATCTTCTTTTTATTTTTGAATTTAGATTTTCTAAATAGATTAGGACTCTTTTAATTCTTTTTATTTTCTTTTAAAAATAAGTAATAGTTTCCAAATAGGAGTAGTATTCTTTTTGCAAGCTTATAAAAAGGCCCTTGTATTTTTATTTTGTAATCATCTTTTATAAAACAATTATTCAATTAAATTGAGTTTATCTCTCTTATTGCTCGTGGAGCCGAGCTGCTACCTTACTCGTAGATTCGAATAAATTGCTCGTGGATTCTAGTGCACGACAATACCTGAAAGTCCCCTCAGAATTCATTGGTGTTAGAACGAGATCTAAGTGACATCGTTTGCTTCCCCGCTCCGAGTCAGACAACTAGTATCTGAGCACATAGCCGAATATACAATAACATTTATAAATATAAAGCTACATATATTAACATTTGTTTGGCATTAAATAACATAACTAAAGAACTTTGTGACATGTACATGATAAAATTTGAAGGTTGAAGAAATTCCGTCATAATCAGTGGTATCTAATTAGCGTCTGGAGTTTGCTTTGAGTCCAAATTGGTTTATATCAAATATGGAGGGCCAATTGGATTTATAGGCAGTATTCCATGTTCATGTCCACACACTCAAGAAGAAAACAAATGCAAATACGATAACACCCACATCTGCCTCATATATGCTCCGTTCACATCTCTATTTGGATGGTACCCATTGTCCTTTCATAAATGAGTAGCACGTACAGAGGAACTTGGCAAAAGACAGGCCACGGGAAATTAACATTGAGAACCAAAATTGTAATAAATGGCTATTATTTTGAATACACTGATTTCAGTTTTAACCTACATTTGCACATGTCCAAAAATCTAGTATTTTTTCATTTTTTTGTAAAGTATTTGGGGTAGGCTAGATGAACCAAAAAAGAATTACGCCGGTTCGGGCATATGGATCAGCTTTTTTCACTGATTCCTATCGAGCAATATGCCTTCACTAAGACCTCTAACCTTTATATCTTGTCGTATTACCTCCATCTATATTTTCTTCGGTCTTGTCCCTGTGTTCTTTACTAGAGACAGGGCTAGAGAAAATCTAGTCAAACGTGCAGAGCAATATTTATTGTTATTCACCCAAAAGGTGCGGCATATATTTCTTTGCAACCTGCACGACGTCAAAGAAGATGTCTTAAGGTCACTGCAGACCTCACCTTTCCTTCTCAAGATCCTAGTCAAGTAACAGGCAACAATAATGGTCCAAAATGGTTCTTCATTCACGATCCTCTTCTTCATCGATCTTCTCCGTTGCTTCCTGCGCGTGCCCGCCCCATTAAAGCAAATGCAAGCTGCAAAACCTTTAGGGCAGTAGTTGTGCAACTTGCAAGTAGTGAGTTGTTCTCAACAACGACATTATTTTTTTCAATGGACAAACGAAGAGATTTTGTAGACCCAAAGTTGAGAAAAGAACGGTGTGCAAGAGGTCAGGAGGTTGATAATAAGGAAAAAATGAGTGAATGTGGTTGCAGTCAAGCTAAAGTCTCAAAGAGACGATGGAGGAGATCGCATTGACTGGATACAAGTGGGGGACATCATCTCTTTTTTTTAACACAATATTGTTACCTTAGTGGTTAAGTATCTCATTCACAGTATTGAAATTTGAGGTCATCACCTCTCTTCTGTTTTTAGGAAGAGGGAACATTCTCTTTGTATCATGATGTTATGTTGTCTTCACTCGCAAATGGTTCAATTAACACTAACCTTTCCCTCATTACCTTGTTTCTTCTCTTTTCTCGAAAGTTTAAAGAAAAATAGTATCTTAGAAAAGCTTTCTCCTTTTCACTTGATGAAAATTAATTAGTTGGATTCATTAGAATACAGCTAACCAACACCAATTAGTCAAAGTGCAGAAAATAAAAAATAGAATCTCTGGACCTCATGAACCATGGACAAAGTATATTTTTAGGGGAATATCCTGTGAGGACAGTGTGAGACAGAGTAGGAAAGAACCCTTGGAAAATGCAAAACAGCATCAAGTCAAAGCAGTGGTTTTTGCATCCACTGAACTTAATCATGACAACTATGCCTTCGTGCAATCTACGGAAGGGTTTCATTCAAGTTTTACTCAAATTTCAGATATTTTTGTTCCCTTTGTACGACAACCCTTGCTTTTCTTCTTTCTTTCCAAGTTTTTTTTTTTTTTTTTTTTTCCCTCTCTCTGGCGCAGTACTGGGAGAAAGCACTTTGAATGCCTCCACGCCCACCTTTAATTAATATATATACACACATTTAAATAAGAAAACAAGCACCCTGTAATATACGACGAAGGCCTAGCTCAGGTGATAAAGAGTTGAAGTTCAGAGTAAGTTTAATTTCAAATCATAATCTTTACTAGAAAAAAGAACTTATAGTTTCTTTGTATTTTTTTTTTTATCTATATATTAAAAACAGTTCTTAACCGAAATGCTACTAATTAACCTGATTTCACTCTACAATAAAATTGGGTGTTTTAAAAATATCTTTGACTACTTGATTGAGCGAGGAATATGTAAAAGGATCTATAGCTTCCTTTGAGGTTATAAACTACGTCTAAACTGAATTGTTTTTCTAGATATAACACAAACACCAAGAGCCATTGATTAAAAGATTTTCCAGGTTTTGGTGAGCCTTACATTTGAAGAATGCAAATTTACAGGACTCTACCTCTTCACATCAACTAGTAAAATTATATGTAAGTGTCACTGTAGCACAGAAGTAAAAATTTCTTTGCAGTGCACATAAGACTTGTTAGGATTATAACGTGAATACATCGTGAAGGTTAATTAATGTCGGATTTGGCAGTTTTCTTTTTTGGATCTGTTTTGAGTCCAAGTTGGATTCAAGTTACTTTATTCTAATTGAAGGAGCTTGTTTTGAACTAGAAAAGTTCTATGGTCTATAAATAATCCCTTAGAGGTGGCCTTCAATGTATTCCAAGAGAATCCTATGAATTTATAATTCTAAAGGGTGTAATTCATCTAGGTGAGAAATTCGTTAGAGAAGCTTAGCCACAAGAGTTCGCTGTTCTTGGCGGCCATGAAAAGCTTGTAACTTCTCAGCGTGAGGTGTAAGTAATTCTTATTGTACGCCCCAAAGTTTAATAAAGTTTCTCCCCTCTTCTCCTGTGGACGTACACACGATCTGTTTGATCGGTGGAACCACGTTATATTGTGTGTTAGCTTTCTATCTACTTTGAAATATCTCTTCTTCTCTTGTTCAAGTTGCCTTAGTAGATCCTGTGGTTCTTATCCGATGCGCCGCCTCAGTTGATTTGGTCGTAGAGGCGTCATCTCCTGAAATCAAAACAATTGGTATCAGAGCATACAGATTATTTCCCAACAATTGGTATCAGAGGAAGGAAACTTGAAGATGTCTGCAATCAAGTTCGATATTCAGAAATTCAATGGTGTCATTAATTTCAGCATGTGACAGATTGGGATGAACGCCATCCTTACCCAGAGCAGGTTGAAGAAAGCATTACTCGAGAGAGAGGAAAAGCCTCAAGACATGAAGGAAGAAACTTGGTATGAGTTAGACGAGAATGCCTTGACAGTTATCCAGCTTTACTTGGCGGACGAAGTGTTGGATGAGTTTTCTACGGAGAAAATAGCGTCCTCGCTGTGGGAGCGACTTCAGGATCACTATCTGAAGAAGTTGTTGGTGAATCGGTTGATTCTAAAGCAACGTCTCTTTCTTCTTCGCATGCATGAAGGTACAACTATCAAGTCTCACATTGTAAAATTTTTCTCTATTATCAATGATCTACATAAGATAGAGGTTAAGATAAAAAATGAGGATCAAGCACTTCTATTACTGTGTTCTTTACCTTCTTCATATAAGAGCTTTGGAGAAGTTATCATCTATGGGGTAAGTCAACAATCAAGATCAATGAGGTTAAGGAGCATCTACTCAATAAGGACAGAATTGACACCCAGTTGACGGGTGAGTCTCATCATGATGACTCCTGACAAGTTCATTATTCAAGAGAGATGTGTAATAATGGAAGTCCCACGGGTAACTCAAAACACAAGAATTTAACGTGAGAAAGGGGCACATTAGATTTGAGTGTTGGCTTCGAAAGAAGAAACAACCAGATGATAATGTCACTAAACTGGTCGAAGGAGATGAAGAACAGTGTGATGTTTTATCTGTTACAGACAAACCAGTTGGTAACAAAAATAGATGGGTCATAAATTCTAGATGTTCACAGCATATCGGTTACAATAGGAAGATATTCTCTTCATACACTTCGGTTCAAGAGGGAGAAGTCTTAATGGAGAATTCTGCTACAAGTAAGGTGTTTGGCTAAGAACAATCCAGTTTCAGTCTCATGATGGATGCATCACTACTCTTCAAGGTGTTCGTCATGTTCCCGAATCAAGGTACAATCTCATCTCTCTTGAAGCCCTGCATAGAGAAGGGTTTTGTCTCAGTTTAAAAGGTGATCTTATGAAAGTTTTCAAAGAAACCCATGCGATGTTTCAAGCCGAACGTATCGGCAATGTGTATATATTGCGGAATTCGGAGGATATAGTTGGTGGATTGCAGTTATCCTCGGCTTCAAAAGCGGTGGTTATGGAATAATCAGAGACTACGATGGATTCGAGGTCGGATGTTCAATTGTACCCCGAAGGGAGATTGGGACTAGGCGCACAAAAGGTAGTCCAGATTGTTACTCTTATAGTGGAGCAAATTCTCATAGATCTTGTGTAGATCAAGGAGATCACTAGGTAATAAAGTTCAGGTTGGGCCTGAGTTTATTCGACCTAATTAAGTTGTGAACCCCATGATGGGGTATGGAGAAGACAGAGTGAGATGGAGATGAAGTCAAGTTTGTTTAGGAGTAGGAGAGTTCTATGGTCTATAAATAATCCCTTAGGGTGGCCTTCAATATTTTTCAAGAAAATCTTATGAATTTGTAATTCCTAAGGGTGTAATTCATGTAGGTTAGAAATTCGTGAGAGGAGCTTGGATACAAGGGTTCACTGCTCTTGGCGGTCATCAAAGGCTTGTAACTTCTCAGCGTGAGGTGTAAGTAATTCTTATTGTACTCCCCCAAAGTTTTAATAAAGTTTCTCCTCTTTTTCATGTGACGTACACATGATCTGTTTGATCGGTAGAACCACGTTATATTGTGTATTGCATTTCTATCTACTTTGGAATATCTTCTTCTTCTCATTTTCAAGTTGTCTTGGTAGATCTTGGGGTTCGTATCCGCTGCACCACCCCAGTCGATCCAGTCGTGGGGGCGTCCTCTCCTGAAATCACAACAATTGGTCTCAGAGCATACAGGATTGTTTCCCAACAAGACTTGAGGTTCAAATCCCACTTACATAAAACTAGGACCCATATTTCAAAAAAAGAAGAAGAAGAAAGAAATAACTAGTGAAGTTAGATAGATTTCTATGTGCAGCCCTTAGTATATCATCTTTGCCTCCAATATTGTAACAAATTTGTTAAAGCCGAAAGGTGCAGACTGAGGTGGAAATATTGTTACAAATTTAGTTATAATTTAATTTGAGAGAGATGCATCACGGTAGACCAGCTTCTAAGATTAAAATCTAATTTGGGATAAAATAATAAATTCCTAATGTAATCTTGAGTCCAATCTTATTTAAATATACATTCAATCACCACTTTACTCAATTGACCGTACTTCTCGAACCGTTCCTTTATTTTCCCTTTTTTATCAAATCATCAATTTGTCCTAGTTGCACTGAAACTCTTAGCACAACTGAATGCGTGACATATATCTCAGCAAGCCAAACTTATCTCAATTCATTCTAACTACATTCAGAGTCCAACTTTGACTGGATGTATAACACATATCTCAACAATAAACTGATTTGTTAATTTTCATTTGTAGAGAGTGTTAGGATTTTTTCTTTTTTCAAGAGGAGATTGTGATCCAAGAAGATCTTATCGAGTTGGAGAAGATGATGGCTTGAAGCAGAAGAAACAAACCAAGTGGGTACAGATTAGTCGACATATAAACTGTATCGGCTAATGCATAAGATCAGTCGATTGGGCAGATATAGAAGCAAATACAGAGAAAGATCGGTTATACAGTAGTCGACTTATAAAAATTATAAGTCGACTAATGGAAGGGATTGTCGACTAATCTACATGATAAGTCAACTAACAAGGCATTTTCTAAGCGTAAATCAGTTTTCTTTTAAGGCGCATGTTTTCTTTTTCTGATGGAACGAATAGGATTCAATTTCTATTCAACGAAAACTTGTTTTTAAAAATTAAAGGGTTTAGAATTCTTCTAGGTCAAGGAGATCAACTCCTAATATCATTGATTAAGATTTTTCGAGAAACCAACGGCCAAGATCATCTCATAGACTAAATAGAAGTTGTATTGTAAAACCTTATAAAAAAAAGGTTGTAATCAGACATTGTAATTGTCTCGAACAAGAAAAAAATTTCAAGCAAAGGAGATCAGAAGAAGTCAAGAAAGAGAGGAGCAAGCTGAAGTTGCAGAGAGAGAAGGTATACTCTTATAATTTAGGACTAAATTCAAGGAAAAAGTGAATACTCTTGTAAAATCAAGAGAAAGGTTAAATCTCTTTGTATCAAGTTTATTAATAAAGCTCTCTCAAGTTCTCTCCCCATGGACGTACACCAGCTATTTGGGCCGAACCACGGTAAATCTACATGTTATTTCTCATTACTTTTTTGTTTAAGTATTTCTAATTTGCTTTACAACAGTTTTTCTTTTTCAAGTATCATCGTATTGTCAAGTTTCGCAAACGTAGATCTCGAGAGTAACAATTAGTATTAGAGCGCTGATTATTACAACAATTAGTGTCAGAGATAAAGATTGACGAAGGGCGATATGTCGAAGATGAGAAGTTTTATGAAAAATTTGAGGTCGAGAAGTTTAATGGCAAAGAAAATTTTGGTTTATGACAAAAGGGGGGAAGACGCTGTTGGTGCAACAGGGTCTTCATAAGACCTTATAGGGAAAGTCAGCAAAACTTGCAGCAACATCAGATGAGAATTGGAAGAAGATAGATCTAAAAGCGGCAAGCACGATTCAACTATGTCTCACAAATGAGGTGATATACAACGTGATGGATGAAGAAATGGCTACGGGATTATGATCAAGATTAAAATATTATACATGACGAAAAGCCTCTCCAACAAGTTATCTCTCAAGCATCAATTATATGGGCTACGCATGAACGAAGGAATAGCAATGTTAGAGCATTTAAACTTCTTCAAAAAGGTCATCAGCGAACTTCTAGTTGTTAATGTCAAGATCGACGAGGAAGACAAGACATTGATACTTCTCAGTTCGCTTCGACGGTCGCACGACCACATCATCGTTACCATGCTCTACGATAAGAAAACTCTCATCTCGGAGGAGGTCACCTCAACTCTCTTATCTAATGAGATTAGAAAAAGGTCAAATCAAAAGGAGCAGACAGGATCGAGTTTGGTGGTCACTGGAAGAAAGAAAGAGGAGAAGGAAAGAAAGGTCCGGGCTCGTCAAAGGCGTGTCACTTTTGTCACAGGGAAGGTCATTGAAGGAATGACTGCAAGCATTAGTAAGAATAGTTGAAGAAGAAAAGGCAAGTTGTGGAGGCAGACGTAGCAAGCGGTGTATCAGTGACCGAAATATTAATGGCTTCTTATGTTGAAGACAATACTTCTCATGGTAAAAGTTGAATATTTGATTCGGGTAGTGTGGTTCATGTATGTTCCCAGAATGAGCTGTTCAACTAGTTGGTTACAAAAGAGGAAGAGACTATCAAGATGGTGGATGGCTCAGCTTGCGAGGTCATCGGCACTAGGACAGTCAAGGTTACAGAAAGAGATGGGATGATGCGTACTCTAGAGGCGGTCCGGTATGTCCCAGAAGCACGGTACAATCTAATTTACATAGGAGTGCTCGACGGAAAAGGATGTCGGATTCAAGTGCAACAAGGTAGCGTCACAGTTAGCCAAGGAGATAGGGTAATCCCTGAAAGAGAGAAGTATGAAAGGTTATACAAACTGAAGGAAGCAAACTCAATTCGAGGTGGAGTTTCAGGGATAAGATTAGAAAGGAGCTCATCGCAAGGTGGAGCTTCAAGGAAACTGCAACGGGAAATGAACCAGGTCAAAGTGTTGTGAAAATGAGAAAGGGTGCATTCAGATAAGGCCCGAGATAACCCAAGCCATGGCGGTAACTCTGCCAAAAGCCCCAAGGAGAGGGCAAGAGTTAAAAAGCTTCACGATACGGTACAACCAAGAAAGAATCAAGATAATAATCCAAAATCTCAAGGTGTTCTAAAGGCTTGAAAAGCAAGCCAAAGGTAGAGATTGTTAGGATTTTGCCTTATTTTCAAGAGGAGATGATGGTCTAAGAAGATCCAATCGAATTGTAGAAGATGATGGCTTGAAGCAGAAGAAGTAAATCAAGAGGGTGTGGATTAGTCGACTTATAAACTGCATAATTCGACTAATGTACAAGACCAGTCAACTATATAGTCGACTAGGTAGATGCAGAGGCAGACACAGAGAAGGATCAGTTATACAGTAGTTGACTTCTAAAAATTATAAGTCGACTAATGGAAGATTAGTCGACTAATCTACATGATAAGTCGACTAATCGAGGCATTTTCTGAAGCGTAAATCAGTTTCTTTTTCAGGCACAGGTTGTTTTTTCTTGTAGAGTACGAATTGGATTCAATTTCTATTCAATGAAGATTTGTTTATAAAAATTATAGGGTTTAGAATTCTCCTAGATTAGGGAGATCAACTCCTAAGATTCTTCAAGCATCCAACGGTTAAGATCATCTCATAGATCAAACAATAGTTATATTGTAAAATCCTATAAATAAAAGTTATAACCACATTATAATTGTCTCAAACAAGAACAAAATTTCAAGCAAAGAGATCAGAAGAAGTAAAGAAAGAGGAGCAAGATAAAGGTGCATAGAAGGAGGTATACTCTTATAAGATTCAAGGGAAAGGTGAATACACTTGTGGGATCAAGATGAATGTTAAATTTCTTTGTATCAAGTTTATTAATAAAACTCTCTCAAGTTCTCTCCCCGTGGACGCAAACTAATTTTTTGGGCCGAATCATGTTAAATTCTCGTGTTATTTCTTTTTACTCTTTTATCTAGGTATTGCTAGTTTGCTTTACAATAGTTTTTTTTTTTTTTTTTTTTTTTTTTTTAGCAAGTATCATCATATTTCTAAGTTCCACAAATGTCGATCTCGGACATAATATTGGTGTTTGAGCAATGATTGTTATAATAGAGAGAGACCTCGAATCTATCATTCTCAATACCACCTCACTATATATGATATGAACACAGTATTACGCAGGTTCTCACAGATTCTTCAGCACAGTATTAGGCAAATGATTGAGTGGGTCTCAGGCATGGATGCTTCCAAGTTCAAAGTGCTCATTAATTAGCATAAATAATTTAGACGAAAATGAAGCTTCAACAATATTATACGCAATTCCAGCATGGATTGGCTAAAATGGTAGAGCAGTCTCAAAAGAAAAGAAATATTAAATGCGACTATATGGACAGTTTACATAATTGTATGTTTCATTAGGGGTTTCCATTTTTCTGGGGCTGTTTGGTTAAGGGTGGAAGTGAGGAATTGAGGAATTGAGGAAGTAGTAATAATTCCCTTTGAACTTGGGAATTGGTTAGTAAGTTTTCCGGTGTTTGGATGTTGTTGGGAAGTGTGGTTTGGAAAATATTTTGTCTTTTCTGGTGTTTGGATGGTAATGTGAAAGTGAAAGTGGAAAAGTTGACCACAAAGTTAACCGTAAAATAATATTAAAATAAAAATTAATTAAGAAAAATAAAAATAGACTGTAATTAGAATGAAAGTGAGATTTACATGGTCCAAAAATTAACTGTTTGTGCTACAATTTATTATAAATGAGATTTACATGACCACAAAATTAACTGTAGCACTCTGGAGTGAGGAAATGGTTGTGTAAAAGAAAAAAGATAAAAGGAAAAGAGGTTTTCTTTTTTTTTTTTTTCGGTTTTTGAATAGATAGGGAAGTGAGCAATTATACTTCCCTATTTCCTTACTTCTGCCCACTTCTTTGCAACCAAACAGCCCTAGGAGTTCGAGGTATGGGTTTATATTCTCATTAATGAAACGTGTGGACAGTTCCGTGTCCTACAAAAAGAATTAAAAAAGAAAAAAAGAAAAGTTTTATGTATACAACTGCAACGACGATTAACTCTTAACTCTCTGCAATTACTCATTTGATCTCTAATCATGATGATGGCTTCTGTTATGGCCAAATGCATGACGCATAGTACTAGCATTGGGACCTTGATAGTAACACATTTTTTTTGTTAGGCTGATCTGAACGCAAGCTGGTTTTTTTTTTTTTTTTTTTGTCTTTTTTTTTTTTTGGGTGGGTGGTGGGGGTGCATGTAAAGTTGAGATAGAGCTAGAAAGAGAGCCTAGAGTGGGACGTTCATTGAGCATTGAAGAGAGAATTAGAGTCCTAAACACGTTTAACTTTCGCTCCTAAAAAGTGGGGAATGAACGGACAAGGAAAAAGAACTAATAGTAAAGTATCATCTGAGTGGCTTGGCGTCATCAAGGGCCGAAAAAAGTAACTACTTCTATGAGAGCCTAACTTTATGATGCACAATAATATCATATTTCGCGTGATATTGTAAAATATTCATTTGAATTTCCCCTTCGCACTCACCTATTATGTCTATATCACCTTTTCCATTAGGAAAAAGAAATCATTTACGACCACATCACTCAGGCAAGACATCACCATGCGGGTAGGGTACTAGTATGCGTACACGTACAAATACGTGGTTTTGTCACATTTCTTTGAACAAAATCATGCCAAATTCAAAGCTATGTAGGCCCCTTGTTTTCCATCAACATTTTTATTTTGTTGTGGTGGTGATGGGTTGTTAACACTTTTGTTTTCACATTCATCATAACACAAGATTGTTACTATTAACTTGAGTGGAATTTGAAGAGCCAATGGAACCTCAGTAATAAAATCAAAGGAGTGAGTGGTGGTTGCCAGCTCCCACACTCACAGCTAGGGGCTATATAAAGGGTGCCTTCTCCCTCTTGAAGACATGCAAAGAGAAGAGAAGCAAAGAGAGAAGAAGAGAGAGGAGTTGTCAGGGCTCTAGGTTTTTAATATTCTTCCTTCTTTCATATAGAAGGAGAAGAGGGGAAAGGCTTTAGCAAGCTTGCATTTTTCTCCTCTTTCGATCTCTCCTTCTTCTTCTTCTTCTTCTTCTTCTTCTTCTTCTTCTTCTTTGTAATCAATTCGTTAATTATTTCATTCGTCGGGTTAATTTAGAGGAGAGATGGCCGGACTATCCTTGGACCACCCTTTGGCTTTCACCTTCGGCATTCTAGGTGAAGATCATTGAACAACCTAACCTTATTTTCTCCATTTTCTTTCATTTCAGTCTAATATGCTCTCTATTTCTTTCATGCAGTCATAGGACAAACTTCTTTAATAAGAAAAGTTTATTTTTCATTAATATTGTTCTTGTTCATGTTCTAAGAGAAAGATCGTGATTCTCTGCATAGTTTTGGGTTAACTAAGCTATAAAAATATTACATGATGCCTTGTATATTTCTCTCACTTTCACCATGTAGGATTCCTTCTTTGTTTTTTTTTAATGAAGGGCTTAGACCCAACTTTACCAGCAAAGGAAATATAAGACAACAAGTATACAAAATAAAGAACGGCCTATGTATCCTATTTTAGTAACTAAAGAAACTAATCACTTATCTTTCTTATACAAGGGAGTACTTCTATGTGTGAGAATTCAGTACTGCTCTTTTGCCCTTTTTAGGGTAACATATGTCCAACTAGCTTCTAACTTTGCAAGATGGTGCCAAATATGTCAATCTCGAGCCTGCAAAAGATTTAACAATAATTATCATCAATTGTTTTCTACAAATTCCTCAAAAAATAAATTTTAGTTTCATTTTAAACAGTTAGTTGATGCAATTTTCCTAACTTGTTCATGCTTTTTGTAGGCAACTTGATCTCATTCATGGTGTACCTCGCCCCCATGTAAGAACTCATGATTCCATTTCTCCCTGAATTCTTGACTTTTTATCTTAGTAAAATTGTGGTAACTAATAGGCCAATATTTCCTCTTGCTACAAACAGACCAACTTCATTCGAGTGTACCGAAAGAAATCGACTGAAGGGTTCCAGTCAGAGCCCTATGTCATGGCATTGTTCAGCGCGATGCTATGGATCTACTACGCGTTCGTCAAGACTGACGAGTACCTTCTCGTCACCATCAACTCATTCGGCTGTGTCATCGAGACCATATACATCGCCATGTTTCTTGCCTACGCCCCGAGGAAAATCAAGGTATATACCTGAACTATAGCCTTCACTCGATCAATTAGCAGTTTCCAGCGCGTTGACAACAGTATGATCTTACGTGATTCTGGCTTTGTCGACTGTAGGTCTTCACCGCGAAGATGATCTTGATCTTGAACGTGGGTATATTCTCGTTGATCGTCCTCTCCACTCTCCTACTCACCACGGGCCCAAACCGTGTGAAACTCCTCGGATGGATATGCGTGGCATTCGCAGTGAGCGTCTTCGCAGCCCCTTTGAGCATAATTGTAAGAACTAACATGAATATGCACCTTATTGCGAGTCCTTTTCACATAGGAGTTATATTCATCCATTACAAGTACTAACCGCGCGATCTTGAACTACAGAGGCAAGTCGTGAGGACAAAGAGTGTTGAGTTCATGCCGTTTTATCTATCCTTCTTCCTTACTTTGAGCGCTGTCGTCTGGTTCTCCTACGGTCTATTCACAAAAGACATCTATGTCGCGGTAATCTTCCAGCTACATCGATATTCTGCCTTGATTGCATCATTTTCAATCATGATAACTGATCTTGCTCGTCTTGCCTCAAACAGATTCCCAACGTACTGGGATTCAGCTTCGGAGTGGTCCAAATGGTGCTACACATAATCTACAAGGACGCAAAGGAACTGACCATGAAAGATATCAAGTTGCCCGAGCACACGGTCTCCATATCGAAGCTCAATGAGACACGAGTAGCTCCTCAGGTCCCCAAAGAGATCATCATCGTGAACGAAGAAGAACCGAAGGTGATTGAGGAGATGGATGGCAAAGAGGAGGAGAAGATAGTGGAAGGCCATGATGGAATTGAGCTGAGCCCAGTGTAGATAATCTGGATCTATGGTGAAATGCAAATTATTTGGGGGAGAGAAAGCACTCTTTGGTTCACTCCATTGAGGAGCTCATGGCATATTTACATGTATGTGAACACTTTGCATATGTGAGAGAGAGAGAGAGAGAGAGAGAGAGAGAGAGAGAGACTGACCCACCCTTCATTGTTAGAGTCCATGGTATCATGTAGTTGATTAGCTGCAGTGACTGTTATCCTTCTTCATGTGGAGATTATGTATTCGATGTAATAATTAATTTGGTGTTTGGTTATATAATTAATAAAGTTCATTTCATCTTTTAGTTCTTTGTGCACATGTAGTTAAATGTGAGGTTTAGAAATCAGTACAAGCTGAAAGAAAATACATGGGAAATGCAGTGAGCAGAGCATATATAAATGCTCTGTTTCTGTAATGAAGTGGCTCAAGTTGATATTTGGTTAGCAACATTAATCTTACAAACTCAACAAGCTCGTATGGATCCAAAAAATAAAAATAAAAAAAGAACATGATTCAAAGGTATTTGGTTGGAAGTGGTTGTGCATTTTCAACATAAAAACAGTGATGTGTCAATGATCAAGACAAATGAGTCTTAGCTTCCTTGTGGCAACAAACACCAATTTGGTTTCAATATTCATTTGAGTTCCAATTAAGATTGAGGTTATTTTCTTGGACAATCAATTATTGCTGACTTATAAGCATTAGAGAGAAAGGATTGAAGTTTGTCAAACAATTCTTATGTAGAAGATGGCAAATGTTAAGAAAGAACAACTTTGTAGAAATCATCACATCAAAGAAACTTCCCGGGGCAGTGAAAATTTCGATTTACTTCCATATATAAATCACAAATGTTAATCCTTTTCTAACTTAAATTTATCGAGCGGAATCTAAATCTAACTCAAGAGTCTGACTTGTGGATCATATATATGTGTCCACTTGTTCTAGAGCGTTAGATTAGATTTGAGTTAGAAAGTTTGACTTAGAATAGCATTACTCGAATGTTTTACCGTGCACGCTGACTAAGAAAAGAAGAGCAGCAACTATCGTAAGTGTTTTATGCAAAATTTCTCTTATAGGTTAAAGTGCTCTCTGCATAGAATCGCTCCTCATAGTGATAATTAATTATTACAATTTCTCAAAAAAAAAAAAGAAATACCAATGTCTTTGAAACATGATATTTATTAGAAATATTTTGTATAGTATACGGTGGAAAATGGGCAGAGAAAAGAAATAGTATGTGTTCCCTCACCATAAAAGGTATCAACAATTCATCTCCCAATATAATTTAGACCCACAAAATTTCGTTTGTTGAACGGTTGCAGTCAAATATTCAACCCAAAACCACACAAAAGGAGAGAATAAGGATCTAGAGTTTTTTTGTGTTTTTGGAAACAAGAAAATATCATTTATAACTTCTGAATAGTCTCTAACTATAATATTTCAGTTCTAATGGTTGTTATTGAAAAATTATAATTGTTTAATATTTTTTCAGTAGTCATACCTTTTCAAATTTAAATTAGCTCAAAATATAAAGTATAATTTAGGTCTCCAAAAGACTTAATACTTTTACAGCTTCCAACCGTTTAAACGTGCAAAAGTGCTAAGTGCGTCTAATAATTCCCACATCGTAAAGCGCGACGCGGTGTGATTTAGGCTAGAAAATTTGATCGCGGCTTGAGCTTGAAGCCAATATGTAAGACAATATAGACACATGTCACCAAAATTACAAATAGTAAACACTCCAAAGCTTTGACTCGAGTAATACTATTTATACTACTTTTTTTATACTACATCATACTACTGCTTTAAAATTATGGGTCACACTAGCACTTAATGAGGGTGGGAACCACGATTCATGAGGATGTGACCCACAATTCATAAAGTAGTAGCATAATATAGTATAATAAAAATAGTACAAACAACATTACTCTTTGAACAATGCAACGCAAAGTCGCAAACTGATAAGCACTTAAAAGCAATGAAGAAGGGAATTAAAAGCACCTGCAATGAACGACAGAAGAACAATCGGCAATCTAACATTTAATAAACTACAGGCGACCTCACTCAATTGCATCGTCTAAATGCACAGACAAAATACTAAATTGCTTTATAAGCAAGAGCATTGTATTTTACTAAAAGATATTTACATTAACATTACTTTTATCCACTAGGTTTCCCAATGGAGCCAAGGTTAATTGAAAGCAGGAAATGAAAGCAATAAAAAAAAATAGTAAACTTACAAGTAATCTCTACTCTTATGATCTCCGAGCGAAATATAGCAACAATTGAAATACACAGCATAAAAGCAGATTAAAAGATACAAATGGACTTGAGGTTTTGATTTGAGAGAAGCCATCCAACTTATATGCCTTTCTGCACTCTTCGCGACTAAGAGGTCACTCCCGCATTGACACGTGGATAGGATGTAAGAGAGAGTACAAAGACTTTAAAGCTTTGTAACTCTGCTGAAGATGGAAATTTTATCTACGTGTCAATACAAGATTGGCCCTCTTATATACGTGCGTGGCTCACATACATAAACTGGCTCACATACATAAACGAACTGCATGTTGAAGTTCCATACCCGACCGCGATCTGATATTATTTGTGGGCTGGATCTTATCTCTCTTAGGGCCGCTAACATGCCCGCTGTTCTCTTTGGGCCACGAGCCCATTGAAAAGTTGATAAGCTCTAACTCCAGTCACTGTCATTCCTCTGTAGCCGCTAAAGGTCTGCTAACTTTTAGTGTAAACAGGATGAAATCTTGAAACTGGACATAATTTGACTATGTTAAAAACACAAGAAGTTTTTTTCAAGAGCACTGAAATAATTTTGAAAATGGGATAAGATTGTTGGGATATTTCTAAATTATTTGGACTTAGTTGAAATAGGCCATAGGGTCTCATTTTCTATATAAAACAATTTTTTCCTTTATTATTCTTCCTCACGTGGGACTGAATTTCCTTATACAGGCTTATTTTCAAATAAACCCAAATAATTAAAAAATTCCAATAATCTTATCTCATTTTCAAAATCATTTAGTCCTTTCGAAGAAAACCTGTGTTGTGGACTCAAACTATGTAAAGTTAGATGTTCAAGGTCTCATCCATTTTAAGTATATGTAGTCAAACTATGAAATTATTTTAATTTTAATTATATCATAAATTCCTCTAAACCATTGTATTTCTTATTAGCTAAAAGTTAATCTTCTCTAATTGCAGCAAAAAATCAAACTACAAATATAATTCCATCTTAAAGGTTTGCCCAAGAAAGAAAAATAGATATAAAACTATAATGGTCAGATTTTGACCCTCGTCAAGATCTTGACACGTGTCCCATCGCATCAAGCGAACAACAAACTCGTTACACTAGTTAACCCATTGCAGGTCCAAGGAGAAAGCCTTTGGTCTTGTCCAGGTCCTTCTACAACCCCCATAGCAAAGGCCCTTCAAAAAGACTCGCCTCCGTGCTGGATACGGCTCAACGGCAGGATTCCCCGATTCATAGAGTTTGTTACACAGTCAGCTTATCCACACGTTCTAAATATGTCAACACTCTTATTTCAGTAGAGGTTGTTATGGATAGTGGCGAATATCTCTGCATATTAATCACAACAATCAGGTGCAATAATCTGGACAGTTATGAGGAAATCACAGCGTGCGAATCATGCACTTATGGAGATCCGAAATATCTGCGCCATCAATCACAATACCACAAGATATTTATGCACCTAGAGGTCCATCGAGAAAGGGATCGAACTCCAGAGAATAAAACTTGTAACAGAATGTTGAGAATTTCTTGTAATTTCTCTGATTTAGTGGAATCTCTCTTTCTCCCCCTTTGCCTCGTAGTTTTTTACTCAAGTTTTTCACGTAATTCTCTGGTGTTTGTGTTTGATTTTCATTCCCATTTATAAATTCTCCCGAGGAATTTACCTCAACATTTTGGTGCTTTCATTGAGATCTGAGTCCTAACGCTCAAATTTCTCCCCCACGAAACCCATCCTCAAAAGCCTCTCCAGAAAGACATGGCCCTGAAGAAGGAGCCGACCACCAGTGAAGGGATCATTGCGAAGGAAAAATTCATTGCCACCGCTGAGGGCAATGTTTCCCCGAGCGGCCTCAACCTCAGCCCCATCATGAAAGAGACAGTCTTTGCACCTTTGCAGGGGGCAGCCGAAGACATCCACCCGTCGTCAACATATGAAGCCCAACTCCTCCAAATGTTTGATGCCTTAAAAGAGGAGATGGCGAAGCAATGAGCCCTGTTTAACCACGAGAGGGAACAATCAGAACAAGATCGAGAAAACGCAGCCTATAAAAGGAGTTGAAGTGCCTAAACGACCAACTTCTCGCCCAGATCACGGACCTCCAGAACACCCGAAGACCACCTCCATCGTCAGAAAGCCCACTGATACGGAGACTACAAGTGGCGAGCAGTCTCAAAGCCGGAGGTGTCGCAGAGCAGCCTCCCCCAGTCCATCGAAGCCATCCAACGACAGGTCAAGTTCACCTCTTCCCCGTACGAAGAATAGAAATGATCATTCTCAAAAGGAAGATAGAGGAGTTCATCCGTGTCCAAGATCACGATAAGCTTGCACAAAGCTAGTCGAAGAGGCAAGGATGACACATCACGGCAGGCCCAGAGCCATCGCCCCCAATGCATCCAACTCCCCTTTCTCCAAGGGCGTATTGGAATATGAATTTCCCAAGAAGTTCATGATTCTGAACTTTGATTGCTACTCCGGTCAGAGCGATCTGGTCCAGCACCTCTGTCAGTATCAGAACAAGATGGTAATCAATTCCAAAAAAGACTCCATCTTGTGCCAGATCCTCCCCTCCAGCTTGAAGGGAGTGGCCTCTGACTGGTCCTCCTCCCTCTCGCCGCGCTAAATACGCGGTTTTGAGGATCTCATCAAGTTGTTCCTCGCTCAATACTCTTCTCATCAAGAGCTCAAGCAAAACAAATATCACCTCCTTTCGGTCAAGATGAGGCCCTCTGACGGCATCAAGGCGTACATTGGGTACTTTCAAAATCAGCTAGCTAAAGTACACAAATGCAGTAAAGAAACATCTGCCCTCGCATTCATCAGCGAACTACGGGTAACACACCTGTTATACAAGTATCTGGTGAAGTAAAATGTCACACATTGAAGCGACGTCATGTACCGAGCCCAACTATACATCCAGTTGGAGGAAGCAATGAGAAGCTCTGCCAATCCATCTTTGAACCGCGGCGACGACGGAACAAAACTGAAGCCGCAACACAGAGACCACTCTGTCGACATCCGGGACGCGGACAAGGCGCTTTCAACAAGAAACCATTCTCGCCCCACAGCAAAGCCCACTCTGAGCCTACCGGGTGGACGACAACCTCACCCCGTTGAAGCTCCAAATCCAAGACATCTTCGAAGCCATCAAGGATCAACCTTGAGTAAAGCGTCCGGAAGAAAAAATCACACAACCATGCTCGAGCAAAGGACTACTGCTCCTTCCATGACGGTAGAGGACATCGGACTTTTCAATGTCGGTCCCTCCATAAGTATCTTGAAAATCTTGTCCAGCAGAGCTATCCCCGAGAGTACATCCTCACACACGAAGTCTTCTCTGAGACAGAAAAACAGCAGGAGATCTCGTCCCCGAATCAACGACAACACATGATCAGTTAATACAGAGCGGTTGACTAACACTAACCCGACCAATAAGAGCAGGGAATTTCTTCTAACGGATAAAAGTTCCCCATATCTCAGTCACTTTTATGTATTTTATTAAAATCATTTAATAAAAATACATTCTGCTTCTTAACGGCTCTTTGCATCCTCTGCAGGATCTGCCAATCCGCTCACCAAATCCCATGCGGGCTATTCACGAGCACATCATCCCGGGAACTTCTATATTCGAGGAGGGAAGCCCCAACTCGAGAATGACAATACAGGTATTCACCCTCTGAGATCACTCCGGCTCATCCCCGATGGCAACTACAATCTTGAAGGTTCATCCACCGGGCAACTGCCTTAGCTCATCCCTGATTGGGCAACTGCTCTCCGAGAATCTCATCCCCAATCAGGCAACTGCCTCTCTTACGGCTCATTCCTAATCGGGCACCTACCGTCCGGAAGGTTCATCCCCAACTAGGCTACCGCCCTGTGTTCAGAGGAAGGAAGCTCCCACTCGAGTATCATAGTACAAACGCCTATTTCTGGGTTCCAAAGGCTCATCCTCAATTGGGCAACTGCCCCTTGGAAGGCTCATCCCCAATTGAGCAATTGTCTGCCCAGCTCTGCAGCTGAGAGCTTCCCTTACTCGAAGTCTTATACTTGTTCGTTCTGAGAAGGGAAACCCCTGCTCGAGAATGGCAACAACATTAGCTTCCAGGCTCCCGACGACTTGCCCTCCCAGTTGGGTAGCCATCTACACAACAAATGTCCGCACGCTTAGAGATGAAGACACCATCGGGAGACGATATCGCGAACATCACATTCTTATCATCCGAAAGTCACGCCTCTGAAGGGGTAGGAACATTCCACAACACAAATCAGGCAAGATCTAAACAACTCAGTCATTTTTATTACAAAATAGATACAATTGCATTTTCATTAAATTTCATTATGTCATTACATCTAACAAATAGAATTCATGAAGTCTTCTACATCACTGTGTTTACTTCTTGAATAAAATACAGGAGATCTGAGAACCTGTCTCCTGCCACCATCTACAGACCCCCAATGCATGAACAACAAAGACTTGTTCATCAGAGGAGATCTTTCGGGGACAGTCTTCATCCTTACAGCGGTTCCTGAAGCAAGTGGTTGTGCCTCGTCAACAGCTTCTCGTTCCTCCAAAGAAGCCGGACGAACACCACCCTCTACGGCCATCCCCGAAAAGCCCTCCCGGAGCGAGGTAGCGACGTCCGACCAAACGGACTTCGGCAGAACATGTCAAAAGGAGAAAACATCTCTCTCCACTGCGGTGTCCTGAGAAAGAGGATAAAGCTTCAGGTGAAAGATGACTCCCCTACACACCTGATCAGCGTGCTCCACCTCTTCATTCTTTATACGCCCTATATGGATGAAGGTCAAATTCTTTAGAACGAGCCACCCCCTAAAAACGAGCGACTCGAAATCAGATAATCGGCTCCAATTGAAGTGGGCCACCAAGCTATTGCCCTTAGCAGTGGAGCCCTGTCACGATGACTGATGTATCATGACGGGCTCAGTACGATGGCTGACATATCATGATGGACAGACTCCCGAGAAGCAGGAGCCCAGCCACCATCCTCTCCACCTTTCCTTTCTCCATCTAATGATGAGGAGAGAAGGATCCATGGTGGCTCAGTAAAGACGACAGAAAAGGAGTCCAGAAATAAGTCTTTTTGGAGAAGATAATAAAGTTACTTCTACACAAAAGATTCTGCCTATTTATAGATGGAGGAGGATCCAAACGACTCCAATTCGAATTCTTGATCCCTGAAAATCAGATCACATCCCGAAAGTTTTGGTCAACCAAAGAGGCACGATATCAGCCGCCGCTCCCCCACGATCTCCGTCATCATGGCACCAACATCCGAAATGACACCAGTTACCAATTTCGAGAAGCCTAGTCAATCGGCACGCCAGCTATCAGCCAGCAATGTAATCTTCACATCAATCCAAATGATCTGCATTAATGAACCAGATCTTCATTTGCATAAACTTTCAAAAGAATTCAGAAGTACTTAAAGACTCCTACCAACTTCACTCTACTGATTCCCCTCCTACGCTCTAACAATCGAAAGAGCGGGGGCATCTGTAGTAGTCAGATTTTGACCCTCGTCAAGATCTTGACACGTGTCTCACCACATCAGGAGAATCTCAAGCGAATAACAAACTCGACATACTAGTTGGCCCATTGCAGGTCCAAGGAGAAAGCCACTAGTCCTGTTCCGAGTCCACACTCGACCCGAGGTCTCTCTCCGACATCCGCAACTGCCAAGTCCCTCTCCAAGTCTACACCCGACCCAAGGTCCCTCTCCGACATCCGTAACTGCTAGGTCCCTCTCCGAGTCTACACTCGACCCGAGCTCCCTCTCCGACATTTGTAACTGTCAGGTCCCTCTCTGACCCCCACAACAAAGGTCCTTTGAAAAGACTCACCTTCGCGCTGGATACGACTCAACGATAGGGTTTTCCGATTTGCGGAGTCCATTACGCAGTCAACTTATCCCCGCGTTTTAAATGTGTCAACACCCCTATTTAAGTAGGGGCAGTTATGGATAATAGCGGATATCTCTGCAAATCAATCCCAACAATCAGGCGCAGTAATCTGGACAGTTATGAGAAAATCACAACGTGCGAATCATGCAGTTATAGAGATTTGAAATATTCGCGCCATCAATCTCACAATGTCACAAGGTATTTAAGCACCTGGAGGTCCATCGAGAAAGAGAACGAACCCCAAAGGATGAAACTTGTAATAGAGTATTGAAAATTCCTTGTATTCTCTCTGATTTAGTGGAATCTTCTGTCCCCATTTGCCACGTGATTTTTCTCTCCTTATGTTTTTTTTTTTTTTTTAACGTAACTCTCTGGTGTTTGTGTTTGATTTACATTCTCATTTACAATTTGAGTGTAGATAAATTTCTCAGAGAAATTTACTTCTACAAAAACCTTTTAGATTTATAGAGATTTATTGCATCTCTCTATCTGATTTACCCAATCTTCTTTCCCTCCCATCTCCCAACCCTAACCCATTTTCTTCATTTTTTTCATCTTCGTCGTCTCTCTGAAACCTCAAGGTTGTGTTTGGATGTCTAACAAAGTCACAAAATTTCGTGATTTCATGCGGATTTAGAAAAATAATTTATTATACTTTTTTGTGAGTGTTTGGATAGGTAAGGAAATATGAAAATATCTTAAAATCATAATTTTAGAAATTTATATTTTAAATAAAAATTACAAATTTCATGATTATCTTACTGAAATTTTGACTTGGTAACTTTTCAAACCAAACATGAATACTTAGATTCTTTAAAATCTAATCATGTAACTATCAAATTTGTAAAATGCTAAAAATATCAGAACTTTTTATTTAAACATCCAAACGCAACCTTAGCGAAAATTTCTAAATAAAAGACACTAAACATCTTTCAATATCATCACTTCCCCTTTTCATCTCTCATCATAACAAAACCTTAATTTCTATAATTTTTCTCTTGCTCCCCATACATTTTATCTTTTGAAAAGGTAATTTGAACCCAAACTAGAAATTATCCAAACTCATACAAAATCCTAGTGTTTGATGGGGTAGAGGACTATGGAAAGAAGAAGCCAAGTGGGGGATGATAGAATGCTGTGTTAGCTTTTAGGTCAGAAATGTAGAACTAGAAAATTATGGGCTGGTTACAAAACGTGTTTCACTTATGGGCCCACTTTTAGCTTAGATATTTCAATTAACAGTTGATAGGTTTTTCAGATCAAACAAAAATGGTGTCATCACATCAAAGAAAAGAATCAAGAAGGTTATTTTCCCTACAAAAATTAGCGTAAAAAATTGAAGCGAAAACGCAGCATTAATAATTGATACTCCGTTGTAAGCAAGGCTCGTCAAGAACATTTGATCACAAGTGAAGAACAACTCTCAAATCAAAATATTTTTACAATGCGGACGTCAATTGCATTGAGAGTGAGAAATAAAACAAGTTAAGAGTGAGAAGCAGCGAGCGAGGAACTACACACCGAAGTTCTGGAGAAAACCACAAACCAAGACCATTTGAGAACACTGCAACAAACCAAGAAAAGATGGAAAAATGTACACACAAGATGCTCAATCCTTCTCCAATCATCAAAACCCAACAAACTATCCGAAATCCTCAAACCCCCACACTTAACTCTAAAGTCAGCATCCATCAGCATCCACAAACCCTATCGAACCCCGTCATTCCCTCGTTCTGATCCCCCAATGCCGGCAGCTAATCCTAATATTTCCGGGGCATCTCCCAGTTCCCGCTCCTGCGGCCCCAGCTCCCTCGTCTTGGGTGTGCTGCTGCCCTCCTCCTTCCGTGGCATCCGACTGCAGTACCTGATTTAGGTCTGGTGATGGACCGGCAAATCTAACACCATCTTTGTCTTCCAACAACTCATTGCTTACACCTGCCTCCAAGTCGCTTCCCACCCCCCCAACTTCACCATCCCATGCCACTGCCTTCCTCCCCATTTCTATATCTCCAACCCCTTTCCCCATGTTTGGGCTCATAAAACCTCCACCGCCCACTGGCCGTACACCTAATCCTTCATCTCTCTGCACCCTTGCTCTGAACTTGTTCTTAGAGGGTGGGATGCTTGTGAAGAAGACCTCTTTAAAGTTCTCCACCACTCCTCTGTTGTAAGGATTAGCTCGTCGATCATATCGATATCTAAAGTTCTCGTAAGTTGTCTTCAACAAGGAAAAGATAATGTAGACTTAATCTGAAGACTATATAAATATTCTTCTCTTAAAGACACTAAAAGGAGTGATGGACAAGAGAGTTTACCTGGTTGGTGCTCATGAGATATAAATGAAAAACAGAGAGGCCTCCAACGAACCATACTGAAATAAAGTGTAGACTAAGAGAACAATGGATGCTGGCGTCTTGGTCATCGCTCTCCAAATGGTAGTCTGCTCAGCATCCATGATTTTCTTGATGTAGACCCAGCAGAAAGAGAAGACGTAGATGCAAAGCAGAGTCGTGGAGAAAACAAACATGTAGAAAAATCGATAGTTCCGCTGCAGAATTAATAACAGTATATCAGTTGGAGAAGTTGACAGTACAAGAAGCAGGAGCATGATCTGGCAATAAGTTTATGGCTCAGGAACTGGTCGTTAATCAAGGAAAACGATTAAAGAGAAATAATCAAAGAAAGTGAATTTTAAAACCCCTGAAACTACGAAGTTGGAGGATCTTTTAGACTTCTTAGATCTCCCATCCAAAAGCTTGTCAGATACTCTAGAGGCAGTTTTGAGATTTTTCAATTATATATCAGTTTCGAGAACATTACCAATCCACATTATATGAAAGATGATTTTCTCTAGATTGTATCACGCGGATGTCTTTATTTACGTCCCTGAACTATAAACCAATTTGTCAAGTTTTATAGAAAGATGCTCGTCTCTAGATTGTATCGGGTGGATGTCCTTATTTACGACACTGAACTATAACATAACCAATTTGTCCAGTAACACATTATTATATTTGTATACTTAGCAAAAAAATATATTTGTTATTTGTATAGACATCTGAGAAATCATTAGATGTGTTCCAGTATCAGCTTTCTGGAAGGCTCCCACGTCAGAACTACAACCACGTCATCTGTCCAAGTTATATGCAAGTAGTGGAAACGAACAACTCTTTGATTAGAAAAGTTATAAAAAATGGACTTATGAGAGGATTTCTTGCCCATTTTACATAAGTTATAATACAAAAACATACAAAATTTGCATACCTTCAAACATGCAATTTCACATGATAAGCAATATTGAAATAGTGATAGTGTAAAGTGTAACGTTCTACCTCCTAATACCTAAAAGCGTAAATAACGTAGCATCAAGCGTAAGCTGGTATTTTTATTTCTTATTAGAAAAAAATAAAACAGTCTTATAAATGGAAAATTATTCTATAAAAATTTAAAAAATTTAAAAACCACCACCATATTTATTTTTAATATATAAAAATAATACTAAAACCACACCACATATATAAAAACAAATATATATATATATATATATATATATATATATATATATATATATATATATATATATATAGAGAGAGAGAGAGAGAGAGAGAGAGAGATAGACTTGTATCCTTTCAAAAGGATTTGATCCCGGATCCTTCCCACTCAAATTCAACCCTCCAACATTCGAATACAAGATCCACTCCGTTGAAGTTGATCTATACTATTTCAAGTATCTATAAACCAAAAATCAAGTGTTTTAAATACTTTTTGCCCATCCATCAAGTAGGGGAAAAACGGACGGCCTAAATAGTGAGTTGGTTAGTTTAACGGTGTAGAACATTTGAAATCTAACAAAAATTAGTTTATAGGGGTTTTTAAATGTTTAGATCATAATGAAATGGTCGGATCGAGAATTTGTATGTCTAAAGACATAGATCTAACCAACTCACTACTTTCGGCCGTCCATTTTGCGTCGCTTGATGGATGGGCAAAAAGTATTTAAAACACTTGATTTTTGGTTTATAGATACTTGAAATAGTATAGATCAACTTCAACGGAGTGGATCTTGTATTCGAATGTTGGAGGGTTGAATTTGAGTGGGAAGGATCCGGGATCAAATCCTTTTGAAAGGATACAAGTCTATATATATATATATATATATATATATATATATATATATATATATATATAAACCATACTAACCCACAATGACCATAACCTCACAAAGCATCCAACATCTAACAGTAATTATATAACAAAAAGACTCGTGTAATATTCATTAATGTTTGTTGTTGAGAATTGAGGAATGTGAAAGCGATCAAGTGGCTGCTAAGGCTTCATATACGGCCCTGTTGGTGTCGATTGAGGCACAACAGTGTTGATCAATATCAAAGAGGGTCATTGTCAAAAATCAAGATCTCTCAGCAGAATATTAGGCTCGTTGTCAAAGAGCAAGACTCACATATAGGTCATTGAGGTTTTCTGCGATCTCTCAAAGCACCCCACCCACCCTAGGGGCACGTCCCGACCAGGGCTACCCGGGTCGCTGCCCGTCCCAGGCACGCCCCCAAACCATGGTTCAAAGTCTCAGTCTCGGTCGCCGACTCGGCCGGCACCGAGACGGATCGGTCTCGGCGACTCGGATCGGACTCGGACGATACGCACAAAACGCTACATAGAACGCTAAAAAAATTATGAAAAATCATGACAAATCGTAAAAAAATGTAGACATTAAAATTTATGTATCACATGTTCAAAACATATCACTTAGTACTTAAAACATAAAGTGAAAGCATAAATACAAGCATCATCGGTAGAAAGATATCAAAATACATGCATAATATAGTAAATTGATAAAATAATTCATAAGTACCTACTAATATAGTTATTTCCACATTGAATTACGAGGAGGCACAAAATCATCATTATCATCATCCCCGATAAGTATAGAAACCAAGTATAATAATATGTTTGTGGGTGAGCTCCTGTAGGCTGAGATGATTGGCCAGAGGATCCAGCATCAGAGTAATATGACAGTAGAGGTTGTGCAATATCAGCTCCATGGTGATAATACCCAAAACCTCGATATTCAGTGCTGCTAGTAGAATATTCACCAGTGTTAGAATAATCAGTGCTAAAATAATGGCCAGATGTCAAACCCAACCCCTGTAAATGACATTCAAGACTATGATGACTATGTGAGTAGTTATCATGTCCACTCGAATAATCATCGCTAGAACTAAAATCAACCAACCAATCCAAATGCCTACGTTGTTGCGAAATCCCCGCTCGGGCTCCATAATCTGTATATTGTGTGGCATAATATTCTGAATCTCATGTCATAGCACCACCTCGTTGGCTTCCACCAACACCATGACTCTCTTCATCATTACCACCATCACCTATATAACCGTCACCGCCGTCATCATCACCACCATCACCGCCGTCATCATCACCTCCATCACCATCGTCACCCGCCATCACCGCCACTTTCGTCACTACGACAAATATCTTCATCCAACCAACCTAAGTCATCTGGTGGTAACATCCATTGTTCTCTCCCAAATCCACTCATCTAATATATTATCATTGAAATATTGTTCAGATTAACTGGGTTGTAATAATCATCAGTGTTGCTTTTACATGTCAAGTTTCTTATTCGTAACCGCATATTGTAATGCACAAATACTAGTTTATGTAACTTGTTCATCACTAACCGGTTGCGCAATATTATATGAATCAGCAACCACGTGCTCCAATTTCTTTCACAACCCGATGAAGAACATGTTTGGCTTAAAACTTTGATGACAATTTTTTACAGATTGGGAGCTTCTTCGCTATAATTAATCCACTAATCAGCTGGAAGGGATTGTTGCACTGCTCTTCTAGCCAGTGAGCTTCCAAATTCTCCAACTTCATCCATAAATAATACACATCATATGTTAATATTTGCATAACATTATATCGATGAAATAAAAAAATTATTATTACCTCATTAATAGCTCTTGTTTATTCAAATTCAGCTCCAATCTTTTAATGACCTTCTTTAATCCATTTCTCACTTCTGGATGTGTAGAAAAGTTTTTTTAATATTAGAGTGCTGGATTTAAAAATAGGTTGCAATAGTGTAAGGACATGATTGTTAAGATATGACAGTTTCAATTTCTAGTCAACAAATATAATGTCTAGGCACATGAATTACCAGCAGCATGCAAGTGCATATGCAATTGTCCCTCCCATCTTCTATCAATGATATCACGGTACTTCTTTCAGTTCTTATTTGATGCCATTATAACCAATTTTGCTCTATCCATAGCTTCATATATAATAGATAATGTAGGTTCCTTATCCTGATCCACTATCTTCAATACTCTAACAAGAGGATTCATAATGTTTTGGACCTCTCTTGCCTTCTTTCAAAACTGGTCAGTCAGAATGAGATTAGAAATCTTATCTCACACACTTCTTCTACTCCTTTCCTTGTTGAATTCATGTCATTCGATAGTCGTACACATTCTTTTCAACAAATCTCTATCTCTGATAAATAGCTTCATTAAATTTACCATTTTTTGAGGCTATTGTACATGAAGTATGTGATCATCTTAGCATCATCTAATGTCTCCTTGACTAATTTCATAGAGCCAATATCTTCAAGCATCAAATCAATGCAACGTGCTACACAGGGAGACCAAAACAAATGTTTTCTCTTCTCCATCAACATGTGACCAGCTACTTTGAAACTTGCCTCATTGTCTGTTACAACTTGTACGATATTTTCTTCACCAACTTTATCAACAACTTTATCCATTAGCGAGAATATATAATCAACAGTCTTCGAGATATTAGTAATATCAACAGAAGTATGATAGATCATATTTCTATCACAATAAATCATGAAATTAACAATAGGCTTTCTATTCTGGGAACTTCAGCCATCACACATGATCGTGCAACCATATTGCGGCCATTTTATTTTTATTGAAGCAATATATACTTCAATTTCTTTCATTTCCTCCTCTAAATAAAGATTACTAATCTGGTACCCTGTAGGGCCTTTTACACATGGGCCTTCCCACAATAGTATTAATCATGGCTTGGTAGTAAAGACCACTATCAGCTGCATTGAATAGGATTGCATTGTAGTGAAAGAATTTCGCCATGAATTTTTCAACCTTTTTAATATTCTCAGTTGAGAGCATGCTTTTGATTGATTTTTGTTTTGTTGAAACATGTAAGGATTAATACCACGAGCTGAAATTTCAGCTTCTCTCGTAGTAATACTCCGACGCAATTCACGGTTAATTCCTGATCCTAAAGGCTGCGAACTACTACCACAAATATCAACTCCTACCGATATTCAAGCCATTTCACGATTTTCTTTCATAACTTGTTTTAGTTGTCTTCTTTCAACTCTTTCTAAACCACCTTCAATTTCATTATCAGAATCTTCATCGGTCACATCATAAGAATCTTCCTCACTTAAAGATTTCATAAGTCGCTCTTTCTTGAATTTTATGGCTGCTCTTTCTTTACTACCTTCAGAAAGATGTCTCATTATTTGAGATACCTCTTTTGGTACTCGCAAGCATCCTTCCACCTGACGGGTACATGTGTTATATGTTGCTTCAATCTAGTGAAACCACCATGGACTTGTTTCCCACAATAATTACACTTCACAAGTTTTCTACTTCCACCAGCAGGGGTACCATGTTCCCATCCAATATCGTGTTGCTTTGGAGCCATACTGAAATTTAAAAATTATCTATTAAATTAACTTAAAACTAAAATTAACTAAATTAAAATAAAATTAAATTAAACTAGTTTATACTAGATTACGCTAAACTACTCGATTACCTAACTTCAATAAATTATTAAATTACCTAACTTAATTATAATTACAAAATTATATTAAATTAAATTAACTTAAATTAAGTTTAACTAAACTAAACTAATTTAAATTAAATTAAACTCAAATAATTGAAAACAGAGAGACTGAGAAGAGAGGGACTGAGAAGAGAGAGGAAGAGGAGAAGCGCAGAGTGGAGAGAGAGGAACAGAGGAGAGACGCAGAGAGAGAGAGGAACATAGGGGAGAGAGGAACTGAGGGAGAAAGGGGGGACTGAGGGAGAGAGGAATAGCAGAGAGACGCAGAGGGAAAGAGAAACAGATGGGAGAGAGGGGAACAGAGGGGAGAGAGGGACTGAGGGAGAGAGGACAGGGAAGACAGAGAGACTAAGTAGAGACGCAGAGGGAGAGAGACAGAGATCGACAGAGAGATAGGGAGAGAAAGATCGACGGAGAGAGAAAAGAAGAGAGGGACGGAGACAGAGAGGGAGAGAGACGGAGACAGCGAAGGAGAGACGGAGAGGGGCAGAGAGATCGACGGAAAGAGAGTGCGGGAGAGATAGACGGAGAGAGAGGGAGAGAGATCGACGGAGAAAGACAAGCAGAGGAAGAGATAGGGAGAGAGATCGACGGAGAGAGAAAGGGGGAGAGATCGACGGAGAAAGAGACGCAGAGGGAGAGGGAGAGAGATCGATGGAGAGAAAGAGGGAGAGAGAGAGAGGGTACATGCGAGGCAGCAAGGGCACAGCGGCGACGGCGGATCGACGGAGAGGGAAATTTTTTTTCCTCGCACGGATAGGGGGAGAGATCGACGGAGAGAGAGAACGGCTCCTCTCTCTCCCTTTTATGTTCGTCAATCACAGGCGCCGAATCGACCCGAATGGGTTCCAACTCGGCCAAGTCTCTGAACTTGGGCCGAGAGGGTTTGTAATTTTTTTTACAAACCCCTCCCCAACGGCTATATTGGCCCAAAATATAGCCGTTTGGGGGGTTTGTAATTTTTTTAATAATCCCCCCGATGGGTATATTGACCAGAATTTATTTTTTTGCAAAAAATTACATTTTAACTAATCATTCATCTTTATAAATACCCACTCTTCCTCACTTCATTTCATTGCCAAAAAAATCTCTAAAAAATCTCTCAAATTCTCAAGTGCTTAGGCTCTCAAGTTTCTCAAGTTCTCAAGTGTTCAAGCTCCCTCAAGTTCTCTCAAGCTTCCTCCATCTCTCCTCAAGTCCTCAAGTGATTAAGCTCCCTCAACTTCTCCTCAAGTTCTCAAGTGCTCAAGCTCTTACAATTTCTCTCAAGTTCTGGTATTTATATTTTTGTCAATTTTAGTTTAAAAATGGACCCACACTCTTCATCAGCAAGTACTAGCAATCCTTCTTCTTCTAGGTATAATCGTAATTTAGATTTAACTTGTCAAGAATGGTATGATTTGCATATGCCTTTACTCGACACTCCAATACTTCCATTCACACAACTGGAAACACTATCCACAAATTTTATTACTTCTTCTAAGCCATCTTCTCAGTATTCTAAAAATCGATTTCATTATTCGTGCGGTCCAATACTGAATAATGATTAATCGGATTAATCGGGAATTAATCGTTTTTGAAAATTTTAATATATTTAATTATATTTATACACAACTACATATGAATATATACAGTTAATTGTTGAAAATACCTAAATATTATACAAAACAATATCTAGATGTGAAGTTATAAACCAATATATGATGAACAAGACAATATAAATAAATAGTAAAAAGAAGTAAAAGAACTTATCTCTTCATATTAGTAATCTAAGATTTCAAATTTTGCAACATAAATATAAATCAAAGAACTTATTTGCAAAATAAGATAAATAAAAAAATTAATCAAATTATCAATCAAAATAATGAGCTTTAAAGAATGATGGAGAAAGATTGCTAAATAAGTTAATTTGAAAAATAATAAAAATAATAAAACATAAGTATCATTTTATGCAAAATATACAATAATAAAATATCATAATTCATCTACTATTTAATAAATAACAGTTCATCTATTATTTAATAAAGTATCATTATCAAATCATCAACATCACAACATAAACTACTCAGCGATCTAACACACACAAAGTGATAAGTTTTTCAAATAAAAACATATGAAATACCTAAATGATTAATCAGGAATTAATCGGATTAATCGGGCATTAATCGTGGGTTAATCGGGGATTAATCGTTTTGGACCCGATTAATGGCCCAAGCGCATAATCAGAGCGATTAATGTAATATTAAGCGGGCTGCCACCGAATAGGATTAATCGGCCGATTAATCGACCGATAATCCAATTTTTAGAACAGTGCGCCTTCTAATCCACCTTCTATTTCCACTGCCGAAGTTTTTCCATGGCAGATGAAAAATCTGAGGTTTAGAAATTTTTAAAAAAGAAACTATTAATGGAGTTAGGAAGGTTATATGCAAGATTTGTCTTGATGTTTCTTATGCTTTTCCAAAAATAGTAGAACTGACGCACTAACTAGGCACACTAAGGCTAAACATCCCCAGAATCAACCATGACAAACACAGATTTCTATTTTTTGTGGCACACTAAGTACTTTTAGTTATAATCATCAAAAAGGTAAAATTAATCTTACTAAATATTTAATTCAGGCTGAACAACCTTTTAGTTTTTACTGAAAATGAAGCATTTACAAATTTTATTAGAACTACTCGTAATCCTAAATATGATCTGTGCTGTAAAGATACTATTATAGCGGAAATGTTTAGAGTTGTTGAATAAAGAAAACAAATTTTAATTGTAACTTTTCTTTTATGCCACAAAGAGTTGCACTTCTGATTGCTGGGAAGCTCTTAACGGCTTTCATTACATAATTGTTACTGCATATTTTATTGATTCTGACTGGCTTTTAAATAAAAAATTATTAGTTTTAAAAAATTTTCTTTCCTCATAATGGTTCTAATCTTAGTCAAACTATTATGAAAGTTATTAGAGAATTTAGACTTGAATCTAAAATTTTTTTCTATTTAAGTTGATAATACTAGCAATAATACTGTTGCAATTGAACTTTTAAAAATCATTTTAGACTGACTTTGAATGGAAAATTTTTTCATATTCGTTGTGTATGTCACATTATTAACTTGTGTGTACAAGATGGTTTAAAATGTATAGATACTTATATTCAAATTTTAAGAAATATTATTTTATTTATTAGAAGTAGTGACCCAAGAAGGCAAAGCTTTAAAAAAAGTTGTTCTAGCATAGGCTTACCAATTAGAAGTTTACCTCAGGACATAAGACTCGTTGAAACTCAACATATAATATGTTGAGGAAAGCTATTCCTTATCGGACTGCAATAAATATATTTATTTCCACGAAATTGCCAGATATGTTTATTTCTGATGATGATTGGAAAATTATTGAGGTACTCTGTGAATTTTTGAAAAAAATTTAAAGAGTAACAAGATTATTTTTTGGGGTTATTATCTCACAACTAATTTAGTTTTTTACGAGTTAACTGAAATTACTGAACTGTTTCATACATATAGACATGATTCTTTACTTGAAGATATTATTGCACTTATGGAAGAAAAATTCAATAAGTATTTTAAATATTTTTCTACTATATTTTATTTTGCTACTATTATGGATCCTCGAATTAAATTTGAAGGATGTAAATATTTATTTGAAAATTTTTATGAAAAAATGAATTATCTTGATTATTTCTTACCATGGAATGATATTGAATTTCCTATAAATAATATGTATGTTTTTTATAATTCTCAATTTGAAAATAAACAATCATCCCAACCTTCATCTTCATCTAGGCCTAAAAGTTCTTTATTATCTAGATTATTATATGCATCTAAAAGATCAAGAAGCTCAGATTTATTGAATGAGCTTCATTATTATTCTACTCGTGCTATACCTCCTAAGATTGATGCAGACTCAGAATTTGAAAATTTTGATATTTTGGTATGGTGGAAATCACAGGAATCTACATATCCTGCAATTTCCATCATGACGTGTGATTTACTAACCCTCCTACATCTACTGTAACTTCAGAATCTGCTTTTAGTACAGCTGGACGAGTGCTAACTGATACGAGGAACCGCCTAGCATCAGAAGCTATCGAGATAAGCATCTGCGGGAAGTATTGGCTCGATGCAGAGACAAGAAGCCACAATAAAACAGTAGATGAAATCATTGAAGATTTCCCAGAAGATGAGTGAAGAAATGAAATATTTTGTATTTGTATAATTGTATTTGTATCAATTTCAATCTATATAATACATGCGTAATTTTATCAATTTATACAGTTATAATTCAATTACTTATATTAATCTTTTGTATTTGTATCAATTTATCCAATTTATTAGTTGTTAATAAAAAAATTACATTTGCATTTTACAACTTGTATCAAATTTGTCCCATTTGAGTGTGTGTTTTAGATTATTTTAGAAATTTTTAGGTTTTAATTTTTTTGAATTTTTTACATTTTTTTGAAATTAGTCAGAATTTTTTTTTAATAACCCTGGCCGGCCCGGCCCATCTCGGCCGGGTTCCCGGGCCGCAGCCTGCCGGAAACGGGATGGGCCCGGCCCGTTTCGCACCCCTAGCCCACCCACTTAATCAAGTAAAAAGAAAAATAAATTGAAATCTCATAGCGTCGCTACGCTATAGAAACGTACGTAGCGTAAGCTATTTTAAAATAGTGGACCATTACATTGTTTCTTGGTTATTTTAGAACACTACGTAACATATAAGGAAGGCTTCGCTACAAAGCTAGCTTTTTTAGGCTACAAAGCTAGCTTTTTTAGGAGCAGACTTTTATTGTTAAATTTCCAGATAACAAGAAGAGAGAGTATATATACATAGGTAAATGCATCATAGTCACAGATTCAGTGACAAAAATAATTCAGCTACTCATAAAAAGTTTGGAGTTCTTGAAAGAGTTTAGCAAAGATCTTTAAAGCTCTGCAGATATTCCAGGAATAGCTTGAAACAATTAATAACATAAAGCATGAAATATTGCAAGTAGATTCCTTTTCATTTTTTCCATAAATTGTAAGATGAGAACAACCAAATAAAGTGGTGTGTAGAAAGACGCTTGTTAGTGCCAATATATTTCAAACGCCATAAAAGCTCATTGTATTTGATTCTGCAAATCAACTGAACAAACTGAAAAGTTGCAAATAATTCGTTATTTGTTTCTTGACATGCTAAACCAAATTATTCAGAGAACAGAACCATCCAGCTCACTGCTATCCAGGAATGTTTGAAATACTCATAAATTGTTCGCAGAAATTTTCTTTCTTATTTTTTTACTTCAAATTTTCTATGACCAATCCCAAACAACTTTTATCGCATCTTATCAAGTTGAAATGTTTTTGAGACATCTGAATGTAAAGTCTAATTGATCCATAGTTATCCATTAGTATGACACTGGTGTGGAACCCACAAATGATGTGTATGGTCGATTCAGTTTTAGATCAAGGTTAGTTTTGGGAGATCAATCATATTTCACCTAGAAAAGACCAAAAATAGAGACAAAATTTAATGGCTTTGCCCTGTAAGGTAAAGATATAATATCTTTCCTATATGTGAACCTAATGAGTTTACTGCTGTTAGAAATTTCATGCGTTCAAACATGTTACTTGATTTCGAAACCTACAAGAGCTACTCTGTTAAATTCTCCAAAGTTCTCTTTCATAATGAGCTTTCACTTTTCCTTTGGATAAAATGGAGAAAACCTCCTTAATATTTATTCCGCATCCAAAAAAAATAACAACATATATTTTGAGCATTTTCTCCCCCTTGCTGTCAAAAAATTAGATGGTGTTATATTAGTATATATATTTTGAGCATTCCCCCCCCCCCCCCCCCCCCCCCCCCCCGGGGCCAAAACAACCACACACAACACACACACAAACACGCACACACAACCAGTTAAGATAAGATGAGTTGAGATTGCTCTCTTCTTCTTCAACCTAACCCATCTTCCTCTCAACCGCTCATTTGTCTCCACCTCACCTAAAGTCCGCATGAAACCTTCCCTCTCCCTCAATTGAAACCAACCTTGGCCCTATTTCTCAACACCTCTGCCTCCCCCCCCCCCCCCCCCCCCCCCACACACACACACACAAAAAAACCCAACCCCAACTCCACAACCAAAACCAACATGCTCACCAGTAAACCATTGCCGCCTCCCATTCTAATTATCCCAAGATTAGAAATTGTATTCATTAAGTGACATTATTTGTTCAAATTAGTATAGAACCCTTTCACAGTTCATGGACTTTGTTAAGATACTAGCATAGAGATTGCATGTTTAAGAAGTATTCTTGTTAGTATCTTGGAAATGAATGGCATGCTACTTTGTTTCTCATTATTCTATTTTATTATTGTAAGAAGTTATGTGTCATATGTGATTAAACTGTTGGGATCAAATGTGCCTCCATCTAATTTTTGGATTTATTTGCTTGGGACAGTTTTAACTTCAGCAATTCTAGTGTGGTACCTTTTGGTTTTAATTGATTTTTTAAATTAAAGAATAAACATTTTTAAGCAAATTTTGGGCACTTTTTGTGTGCAAGCTAATAGATTTGACCAAAGATTATGTAGTACAGATTTTAGAATGGTGGTGGTAGTTGTTATTAGGTTCAACTGATTCCTAATCTTTCTTTTTGTTAAGTAATGGCTTTTAAATTGTAATTACAATCTGGGGGTCTTTAATTCTGCTTAGTCTCTGTAGTATATTGATTGAAGTAGCAATTAATCTAATAGTGCTAAGTTTCTGTAGTTTGTTGCTTCTAAGAGCTGATCTCAAAGTCTCTTCTCTCTCTGGTTTTATTAATTCCATTCTCTGGAGACTTTTCATCAGAAAGTAGACTTCCATTTACTTTAGTTTCGCCATCACCCTGCATATGAACTGTACTCTCACTTATAGTAATTGCCTATATGCTTATGTGCTTTGGCTAGGATGCAACCTATTTCACAAGTTTAAATAAATAGGAAACACTACCATTACTTCCATTTTATTGACCAGTGAGATTGAAAAAGAAGACTTCATGACTGCTTTTATAACCACAAACGGGGAGTTGGCACTTGGATCTAGGGTTCCAGCACCACCAGCTAAGAGGGTTAGGAGAGGTAGAAGAAAGCGATAAAAATTAACAGAAGTTGCTAACATGACGACAGGGGATGCACAAAATAAAACATTAGAGGGTGTTCCTAGAGAGGGTGTTCTGTATGTGGCATTAATGTTAACGGGGTTGTCTTCATTTTAGCCCTTTTCTTTTCATGTTCATTTTATCAGGAATCCAAGTAACAATTAACTTTTCCAAAATTAATGATGAAGTATTTAATAATGGATTAAAACATAAATAAGATATACATATAAACCCAAAAGAAAATCATAACCAGCATGAACTGCATAAAGTATGGAGATCAAAGTATTGACTTATTCAGCAAGCTAACTAGGGAATAATCTACCACAAGAAAAAATAATTAAAATTGCTACAAGTGTTGGTAGTAGTGGTTTCATTTATAGCAGTCTCAAAACTTATAGAGAGCTTAATCCTTTTCATAAGCAATCTTTGTATCATAAATGCAGCAATTGTAGTTATGTATATATTAACAAGAAACCAAGTTCTGAGTAATTCTACTTACCAGTCCAATGCACTGCCCCACCCAAGGGCAGTGATGGTCAAAACGCTGTACGCAATTATTGCATATTGAACAGTGAGAACAACGAGGAGGCCGATAAAGCATGCAAGTATCACAATACTTAATTTTCACTGTCATTCCATTAACAATGACATCCTTTGTTCGAGGTAAGCGTAACTGTGGTGTTTGAACGCCCCCAACTTCGATGTTGCCATCATAACCTTCAGGCTCTGGAGGGTGCGCATTACGAGGAATGATACCTGGATCTCGCCCAGAGGTTAGTAGTAAGAGAGCTAGATCCTGTAAAACAAAATCCATGAGAGACCTTTTATATTTAACATATGAGAGCTGCACATTGAAGGAAAAGGGTACAGATAGACGAAAGATTGTAACTTTTAAGACAAGCATAATATAATCTAAAAATCATAAAGAGCTCCCCCGGCGAAAAAAAAACCAACACACACACACACAACATGTAGATTTAATCTTTGAAAATTCCGGGAATAAGTCAGAAAACTGAGAAGCTTTAAATACGCAAGGTGGACATAGCTTTTCCTTCCAAACATCACAGATAAAATCAAATGTTTCTTTATGCTCTTTATGCTCCATTTCTTGGTCCTTGGATCCAGATGAAGCCACCATGTATCAGCTGAACCAATTCAGGTTTTAACTTGGCCCAACCACATCCACATGCAAAACCCAAACCAGAATCCCAATCACCTTTAGATGATAACAACCGATAACTGAACAGAGTAAAGGAGTATGTTCTATTAGGGCATTCATCTTTTTCAACTTAATAGAGCTAATGATCCATGACTATGGCCAATGTTATAGAAATTATTATAACCAAGGAACAGTAGTTGGTAGCTTACCTTTATCAATTCAAAATATCCTACTACTTCCACTGGCATAAATAGCATTTTTCGGAAAATGATATGGTAGTACCATACAGAGTAGTCATTCCATTAACAGCGATTATTATGATCACATGTTTGTGTCGTCAAGCTAAAACAAGTTATAAACTTGAAATCCCTTCAAAACCTAAAACTGCAATAGATCATCATATTTCTTCACTCTCTTGTGGACACACCCCTTTCCTTCATTTTTCATCATAATATCCTTCTATGGTGGTTTTGAGTCTTTTTATGATACTCATTACTTCAAAGATCAACTCAATCAGTAGCATATCTAAATGTGAAAACTGACATGAATCATGAAGGGAAGAAAGTAAAATTGCTATACGCAAAACATTTTACCAAAGATAACGGAATTTGCATGTAGCTACTGGAAATCAATTTTATAGTAATTTAAGATGGTTTAATAGCATTACTCACGTGGAACAATTGACCTCCACAGCCATGACGAGCAGAAGACAAGGACGGGCTCCTGAACTAGAGCCAAAATCTTTTGCCAGCACGAGTATTAAATCTTTGTTGCTATTAAGAAGTGAAGACATGGATCAACACTAGAAGTGTTTTTTTAACAATCCATTCCATGTTAATCTAGCAACAAAGATTCATCTGACATAAAGGGTTTGGGTACCGAAAGCTCCTACAAGGTAAGAAACACCAAACCTAAATTGTACCATGCGGTGAAAAGCTTTAGGGCATCAATACAATGTTTGGTTCTCCCAAAGGACTGGTGATTAGCATATTTTTGGACTTTAGATTTCAACAAGTATTTGGATTTGCATAGGTGATCCCAAGAAAGAGCAATAAGAAGTGGTGATAATCTTTTATCCTTTTTTTGAGGGGATATAATCTTTTATCCTTCTACTTAACTATTTAACATTACTAATCTTGTGCAATAATTTGAGAATACATTTGGGAGACAATTTGATCAGTCACTCGTCTTTCAACAAGTTACAGAGAGGGCCTCAACAGAATGGTTCTGTAGCTTTTCTATTTAATCAATTGGAATAGTTGAGAGCAACTTGTACAGAAGTTAGGAGATGGCTTCTAAACATTTCTCATACACAAAAATCCAATTTTAAGTATAATGGTAATCACAACATTAACAATCCAAGCTCGATGAACACAAATACTAAATAAACAGAAAGTAAATTGATAATAACCATTCAAAGAGCATTGGAGATATCATGTGCTAAGTTCTAACAATCATATATATGAATAGCACATAGAGTCAAAGATTTATAATGAACCAGTAAAACAGAAAGAGATTTCCAAAAAAGAACACCTATCAACTTTCATAGAGATAATACTCACATATGCTGTGAATGCAACAGCAACTACCATTATGGATATCCCCAGATGATGAGAGAAATGATCCATTAGCTTTCTGGCAACGAATACACAAAAAACAGCAATGGGAGCGACAATAAGAAATATGGTAAGAAATAATGATCTCACGTCCGGTCCAAATATAAACCTCCCTTGAAGGAAAAATATCTGCAAAACATGTGATCAATTATTGTTAATACACTCTTCATTCAAAGACCTTGTAGTAATGATACATGGTGTGGTAAAAAAAGAAAGGCAAACCAAATAGATCAACAAGAAGAAGTCCAAAGTGATGCAGTCATTATGAGGTTAACATAAAAAATGCAATGCAAAGAACATAGGCCAAACAAGCATCATAGACCAAACAAGTTTTCAGTAGACATACATATATTGATATATGAGTGGGCATTTTGCACATTAGCACAAGTATAAATATTTGAGGAAAAATAGGAGGTACCCAAAGTTTACTGAAACATAGCCAGCAAAAACCCAAGTAACCAAGAATGAAACATGTATCCCTCGCGGTTGTGGCTCCTCTGTTTAGGCTAACCATCCATGCTTAAATATTGCCACTTAAATGTTAGAAACGGGTTATATGATTTATCAACTGATGACTCAAAATAATTTGGAGTCCATCTCACCAAAGGACACTGATGAACTGCAACATCTAAAAAGTTAAAATCTATAAGAAATTAGAAACTCTAGTTATATGGGTGTGGAGGGAACTGTTTAGGAAAGAGATTTCCTAGTGTTGGGTGTAGTCATTACAAGGAAGAACAAGTAAAAATAGGAAGAGGTTCCATGTTAGGATAAACACAGACATTACATGAGATGTAAGAATCCTGCTACCATAACATATGACAGGATAGCAAGATGAGACCCCATGGCTCTTGGCTAAAACCATACAGCCTTGAGAAGCCCCCGACGAAAATAAAGCTTGAGACGTGACATGACATCAAGAACGGACTTATCATTCCAGGAAGTAGAAGTGGGGAAATAATGCTCAGAAATCTTAAGGATGTGTAAAATTTAAATGTAATAAGATTCAACTGGGAGACTTCTGAAATAGTCAATGGAGTCAACAAGAAAACCTCACAGCAAACCTCAAGGAAATGATAGAGATTTGTATAAGATGCCAATTTGGAAACCCAAGAAAAAACCATATGGATTCTGATAAAGAAACTCAATGAAAATCCCATAGAGCAGAGGAAGGAAATTAGATGAAAATTTATTTACATTATTAAGAGTATTAGGAAAATGTTTATGACATACATTAGAGGCCTAGATAAAAACTTCGCAAAAGATCTGCACTACATGTGGATTTAAGTGTTCATAAATATCCAGAAAGAGGACACACACAGACAGAATGCACTTGCACATGCGCGTGCGCACGCACACACATGCAGTATAGCAGCAATTGAAAACCAAATCAGCTCTAACAAAGTTTCCTACAAGTTCAATATCCAGAATTTTCCTTTGACATGCGCACATGAAACACACAGTACAGCAATTTAATACCAAATCATTTCTCCAAAAGTTTCTACGAAATTCCTTACAAGTTTCAACAAAACTTAGTGTGTTTTCAGTGTTCCCTACATGTATCTAGAATGTTTCATTCTACACGTTTCCTTCCTAAGTATCAGACCAACTTCAGTTGCCACGTACATTAACCTTGAACATTAGAAAAAGTTTCCCATAATTATGGTCCAGAGGAGAATCAAGTCATGGTTCAAAGTCGCGGTCTCGGCCGCCGACTCGGCTGGCACCGAAACGGATCAGTCTCGGCGACTCGGATTGGACTCGGGCGATACGCGCAAAATGCTACATAGAAAGCTCAAAAAATTATGAAAAAATCATGACAAATCTTTAAAAATATAGACATGAATATTCATTTATCACATATCTAAAACATATCACGTAGCACACAAAACATAAAGTGAAAGCATAAATACAAGCGTCGTCGGTAGAAACATATCAAAATACATGCATAATACTCTGAATCCCATATTATGGCACCACCTTGTTGGCTTCCACCAACACCATGAGTTTCTTCATCATTACCGCCATCACCGTCATAGCCGCCATCACCGCTGTCAACATCACCGCCATCACCGTCGTCGTCGTCATCACCGCCACTTTCGTCACTACGACGAATACCTTCATCCAACCAACCTAAATCATCTGGTGGTAACATCAATTGTTCTTTCTTGAATTTTATGGCCGCCTTTTCTTTGCTACCTTCAGAAAGATGTCTCAATATTTGAGACACTTCTTTTGGTACTCGCAAGCATCCTTCCACCTGATCGGGTACATGTGCTATGTGTTGCTTCGATCCAGTGATACCACTACGCTTCACAAGTTTTCTACTTCCACTAACAGGGGTATCATGTTCTCATCTAATATCGCGCTGCTTTGGATTCGTACAAAAATTTAAAAAATTATCTATTAAATTAAATTAAAACTAAAATTAGGTAAACTAAATTAATCACATCATAGCTACTTAAAATAAATTAAATTTACTATATATTATGTTTACTAAATTAAATAAAATTACTAAATTACCTAACTTAATTTAAATTAAATTTACCTAACTTCAATAAAATTACTAAATTACCTAACTTAAATAAAATCACTAAATTAAATTAAACTAAAATTAAACTAAACTAAACTAAATTAAATAAAACTGTTAAATAGAGATAGACTGAGGGGGAGAGAGAGAGGAGAGAAAAAGCAACAGAGAGAGATTGAGGGGGGAGAGATTGAGGGGGGAGAGAGATGGAGAGGAAAAGAGATAGGAGAGCTGGGAGAGGGGAAGAGAGACGGGAGAGCTAGGAGAAGAACAGAGAGAGACGAAGAGGGGGAGAGAGATGGAGAGCTGGGAGAGAGACAAAGGGAGAGAGAAAGAGACGAAGAGGGGAAGAGAGAGACGAAGAGAGAGCTGCGAGAGGGACAGAGGGAGAGAGCGAGAGGGACAGAGAGACTGAGGGGGGAGAGAGGACAGAGGGAGGGAGTGATCGGAGGGAGGGAGAGAGAGAAAGGACAGAGGGAGAGAGCGAGAGGGACAGAGAGACTGAGGGGGGAGAGAGAGGACAGAAGGAGAGAGGTCATGATCAGAGAGAGGGAGAGAGAGGACAGAGGGAGAGAGGGAATGATCGGAGAGAGTAAGAGAGAGGGGTACCTGGAGCAATGGAGGGCGATCGATGGAGCACCGACGGCGATCAACGAAGCACCGACGGCGATCGAAGAGCGACGACAGCAATCGGCGAAGAGCAGCAATCGGCGGAGGAGGTAAGTCTACTTTTTTTCCCATTTTTCGCTTTATAGCCCAGCGGTCACGAGAGAACAACTCGGTCGACTCGGCAGTCACAAGCGAACTGCTGCTGCGAGCCGGATCGGCCGGACTCGGAGTCGACTCAGTCGACTCGGCCGAGTCAGGCCGAGTTAGGCCTGACTCGGCCGAGTGGACCGAGTCGACTCCGAGTCTTGGCCGATCCGGGCTCCCCTAGGCTGAGTCGACTGACTCGTGTCTCCAACTCAGGCCTGACTCGGCCGAGTGGACCGAGTCGACTCCGAGTCCGGCCGATCCGGGCTCCCCTAGGCTGAGTCGACTGACTCGTGTCTCCAACTCGTCTCAGAGCTCGCCGAGACGTATCCGACTCGACCGAGTCTTCAAACACTGAATCAAGTGGCATAGCAGCTACAAGAGAGACACAAGAACAAAATAATACTGGGTGTTGGATCTCAAATGGGGCTTCATGCAACAAGAAATAGAGTGGTGCTAAGTGGCCAAACGAATGGGTGATTGATGCACAGTACAACGAGCAACACTCCTGAATTATTATGGACAAGGAGAACTGACAGAAAACAAACAGATTTTCACACGTTCAGGACCAAATTCTGACAGAACAAACCATCAATACTTGAAGACACAGGTCCCAGAAATAAACTAGTTGTGGCTAAGTGTTAGCAATTTAAGATGACTAGAGATCTGATCAGCAAGTAAAATCAGATTTCTCGAGTGCTGCTTTGGAGCTATGAAGACGCTGGCAACATCCAAACCACTTAACCACAAGCAATAGCAAAGGCTTAGGCAAAAGCTAGAACTCTCTCGTTACATGAAAGGACAAGAGTGAATGGAACATATGGTGGTACAACTAGACAAATACCAGGTTTGTGGTGAGTGTGATCAGACCATGCAGATAGTATTCTAGAGCCTTTTTTATCCCCATAGTGGAACAAATGGTCAATTGTTGGATGCATGTAATCAGGCTTTTATGTCTTGGTGACTGGTTGCCCAGTGGATGTTTCACATTTCCCTTCAACAGCTACGCCAAAGATGTCTAATATGGTACTAACAAGCAGAGGATGGGGAGAATAATGGCTTTTCTCTATCAGTCCAACTCCAAATGCCCGACCTTCATCCTGTCCTCTACCCATTACTTCTTGGGTGCCAAAGCTGAATTGGATGAATAGAAGGTGCTTAATGGCTATGCTCACCTCTTGTGCTTTATTCAAAAAGAAGAACTTACCTATATCAGCAGTCCCTTTAAGTCCTTCAACAACAATGATTTCCATACACATGGGAGTTAAAACAGTAATAAGCACTTGACCATATATTGGGCTTCCAGAGAAGAAAAGGAAGTTAAATAAGGTAACTCAATGCACTTATCAACAATATTTTCAGCAAAAGATCTTGTTTGTAAACTAACATCATCACTAGGACTAGATGCATCTATCTTCACATAAACCATTGTAGTATGGAAATATGGATTCCAGTTGGAGTCATCAAGTTGATCAAGAGGATGTGGCAACTTTGTCAGGAAAGATCATGCTTTAGTTGAAAGTTCATTTGGCAGGCAGGAGCAGGTTTACAAACCAATCGGTAAGATTAAACTGGAGATTTTGAGATTTAAATTGTGGTGCCTAATAGGAAAATACACAGCTCGGATCTTTGGACTCACTGTGGAGTATATTTGCTAGAGAGAGAAACAAATCTGAGAATCGATGACCGATTGCTATTAACCAATATACAGATCCTTGACAATATAGGCCATAAACAATGGAGCCGTGGTGGTTACAGTTAACCTTTGGATGTCTTTGGGTCACTGCTCAGGGACAAAGTATTTACCATGAATATGTTAACATGTGAGGCCACAGATGTTAGTATGGAAATTTGGATAGTGGCATAACTGTAGCAGCTTTAACCACGACGTAGAGAACTTGGAAAATTGATAGACTCGTTGAAGTATAGCTAGGAAAAGGGGACAGCTCAGGTTGTAGCCATGACATAATCCATTGCAATGGAAACAACTCATGCACGTGATGGGATGGGTTTGAGGTCCTGGGGGAATCTCAAAGCTGACTAAAATTTTCTTAAACACAGATTGATTGCCACACAAGGATGAAAAGAAGAGTACCCCAATTATAGCGAAATTTGTGTTTGCAAGGCATGCAATAATTTCTGAGTGCATGTTTTCCTATGGAAAAAACCACCAATCTTAAGCTTTCCGCCACATAGGCTTCTTGCAAGAGAAGGGCTTCAGCTACAGATGATAATGGATGGGAGTGAACCGGGCTTCGGTTGGGCCCCGGCCCCAGCCCCAAAACTTTTGGCCCTTAATCAGCTCCCAACCCCGGACTTGGGCCATAACCCAACCGGCGCCTACCCTGCATCCAAGGCCTTCTAACCGGTCTTAGGTAATTTACAATTTTAAACAATAAAATAAAATAAGAAGATATATATTTTTTCTTGTTTGCTTCTTTCAAACTCTTCCATCTCTCACTCAACATCAAAAAAATTCTAGGACTAGAAGTCCGTACCCTAATTTTCAAACTTTACAAAGATTGTAAAATAATACTAAGTTGTAGGGTAATAATAATATTAACTGGGGAATGTGTATATTAGAAATTAGATTTGGGCCCACAAGTAGGCCTGAAACAAACTTCCTTAAGCGTCGGGGTTGGGTTGGGACTAAGGATGGGCTTAGATTAAGCCCTAGGCCCAGGCCCAACATAAAATGAGTCTAAGATAAGCCCCTAAGCCCTAACCTGTTTACAACAGGGCTGCTAGCCAATACTGACCCTCTATCATCCATTGCTTCACCTTGTAGTAGTCAAAATCTTATCACATCCAAGATGGCGACATATGTCCTCACCTTCCAATCCAAAATATATCAGAGCTCTCATCTGAAGTCCATGTTTTCCCTGACCTCCTCCAAATCCTCTCCGCTCTGAGACTTTCCCCGTTCCTGAGACTTCAGTTCTGAGCCAAGCAGATCTAGCAACAATTCATTCTCGATCTCCGCCGACGGTTACGCCAACTTATTTTTCTCTATATTCGTAACGTGTAACGCCACTCAGCGCGAGCAATTATGAACAATGGCGGATATCCCTGCATGCAATCCTAACAAGTCAGCACCACTGATCGCGGTCGTTCCAACAAGTCAATACGTGCAAATCGTGCAGTTACGAAGATCACATTGGCACCATCTGTCACCATACCAATAGCTCAATCGAGTATAAGTAAAGTTGGTCCACCAACGAAGAATAAGATCCGATTTGATCCAAAAACTCCTAATAAACACTCATCTTCCAGATTCCTACAATCCTTGTAAACCAAGAATTACAGTGAAGCTCTTCCCCCTCCTTGTGGTTTTTCCCACTTAAAGGTTTTCACGTAAAATCCTCTGTGTATCTCTCTCTTCTGTGTTGTGTTTTGTTCATGTGCAATACCTCAACTACTACTTCTATCGTTTGTGATGATAATCGACCATCCAATCACTTGTGGCGAAAAATCACCACACAAACTGGTGCTTTCACTAAGATCTGAATCCCTACACTCACGATCTCCCTCCCAAAAAATCATAAAACCTTCCTCAAAAAAGCCTCTTCCATAGCACCGACGGCCCCAAGAAAGAAAGTTGTCACCCTCTATGACAACATGTCTAAAGGCAAGGCTATCAGGTCCATGGGGGCACGGTCCCCCTCCTGCCGATGACCTGTCGTGTACCACCGAGGACACTGGCTCCTCCTCGCCTCAGGGGGCAGCCGTCAGTGTCCAACCACCTCAGCAACACGAATACCAGCTCCTTCAGATGCTCATAGAATGAAAGAGCAGATGGAGGAGCAACAAGCCCGTCAAATGGGGATCGAGAGCAGGCGACTCTCAACCGCGAGATATTATCCGTGAACATGAGGCATTGAGGCAACTCTGTAAGTACACCTCGAGGGAGGTGAATAGGTGTACGGCTAATCTATGAACAATAATACGGAATTTAAAATCTTAATTGCAACACACTTAATGTAACCAACGAGTGTAGCCGAATTCCCGGTGAAGAGCTCTGGGCTAACTCCTCTTGATTCCTCTGAATAAGAGTTGAGGTGCTATATGAAGCTCTCGTGGTTAAACACAAGTGAGGCACACACAAACAACACAAGCATGTATATGATATGGCAATATGAATATTGCACAAAGTAATAGAGTTTAGAGAAAGTGGATCAATCGCTAACACACAGATATGTTTCGAGGTACGAGCACACAGCTCTACGTCCCCGCCTTCACACAGAAGGATTTCCACTAACTTGTCCACACAAGACTCCCACACAGGGAACCTCCACTGAGGATTTTGGGCAATACAATAACCGGAAGTACACAACTCCTCTCTCAACCAATACAACCTCTCACTAAAGGCAATGCACAACCAACACAAAAACTACCTCACACAAGAGGGGTAGGCACTTAGCCAACAAACACCAATCACCTCACACTTGAGGGATTCCAACACAAACTCCACCTCTCACTAGAGGGAGCTAAACACAATCTCCACCTCTCACTAGAGGGAGCCAATCACAACTTCCACAATCACTTCTCAATAGAGGGATACCAATTCAATCACCTCTCACTAGAGGGATATCACAATGAAGGAAGTTTACAACTTGGTGGTTTCCACAACCATAAACTAATTTTTCCCACAAAATAAAAATCCTAATAGATAGGATAGTAGATAAGCTCAAGTGTGAAAAATAAAGAGTTTGGAAACAAAAACACAAAGAAAAATACTTAGTAAAACAACTAGAATAAGTTTGAAATGAAGATCAAAAGCAATATGCCAAATATCCAATTTTCTTTGATTTTTCCAACCCTTTAAAACAAATAAAGATGAATCCTTTTGGCTCTAAAAACTCTTTTAAAAACTTGAATAAAACACTCGTAAATAGGAGAAATTTTTGCTCTTTGAAGTCTTGTTAAAAATAGCTCTCAAATGGGGTATTTATAACCCCCACAAAATTCTGCCCGTTGGCTGGCAGAAAGGTCAAAAATGACCTTCCGGTCGACCGACCGTCGACCGGCCAACGGTCAATTTTTTTACCGTTGAGCCTGCCGGTCGACCGCCCGGTCGACCGCACCTAGAACCAGAGAGCAACGGCTCTCTGGCCGGTCGACCGCCCGGTCGACCGGGCCAACCCGAGAGGGTTGACTTCAGTCGGTCGACCGCTCGGTCGACCGGCCAACTGACATAGCCTTGTGCACGTCTTGTGCACATACGGTCGACCATTCCGGTCGACCGGCTCCTGGTCCGGTCGACCGGTCGGTCGACCGCTAGAGCCTGGCAGGCTGGTTATAGGATTTGAAAACTGGGTTTTTAATTATCAAATAAATCCCATAAAATCTCTAAAAATCCACAAAAATAATTTCAGTATAATACTTTGATATACAAATGTTTGAGTAAAATCAACCCATGTTACAAACATTTTGAACTATTTTTGTAACTTAGAAATTTTGCCGAAAACCAAAATCCATATTTTTCAAAACTTAGATTTTGAAATGAAAAATCGTTTTGTCCAAAACTCATCCAAATACAAAAATATGACATTGAAACAACATTTAAGCATGTTGTATATAGATATAATCCAATATACATGAAAGATATATATATCAATGTTTTTGACTTAGAATCCAAAAATAAGTTGTCTAAATACAAAACTCCAAATACAGGAATAGTGTATCAAAATAAGTTTGTTTAAATAGTTGAAGCATAGATGTATATAGAACAAATCTAATATACATTAAACCATATAAACTTGTTTTGATTCTATTTATTCATGAAAATCAAGATCGGTTAAACCGAAAACCGAAAACTAAAACATGAAACTTTAAACAAGTGTGTATTGTGAACTTGAGCATATCACACTATCTAATTTTTAACAATGGATCTAAACTATAAACTAAACAATGTACCGAAGTCTTCTTGTAGAGCGCCCGTCTCCAAGTTGACTCGATCCAACCGTGATCCACCGAGCTTGACTCCAACGAGTGCTACATATGAACTTTGACGCTCGGGCTCTTGAATCACCATGTGAAAGCTCCAAAACACTTTTGTTGAAGCTAATCACCTACTAATATCTTGATTAAGTATCTGAAACTAAACATCACAAGATTATTAGTAAACTATAACTACATGAGTTAATCATCATCAAAACTAGAGTGGAAGGCCTCTGGGCCAACAATCTCTCCCTTTTTGATGATGACAAAACTCATGGAGTTATATATGCATGGATTAAAGTTAAGCTTCAAAGAAGCTCCCCCTTAACTCATGCATAGCAATAAACAATAAATATATGCAATGAATATTAAACATGAATATGCATAAACATGCATAATGAAATAAACATGCTCTTGATTCCAAACTTTTAAAATAAATTCCTTTTCCTTTTTAAAATAAACACGTTCTTTAAATAATTGCTCTTGATACCAATAAAATTTTCAATTTGAAAAACGTTATCAATAAAAGTAATAAAAACTCTTGATACCAATCAATAAAAATTCTTGATACTAACTGAAAGATAATCAATAAAAGCTCTTGATACCAACAATAAAAATTTTAACAAAAGTTCTTGATACCAATAAACCAAAACAACAAAATATGTTCTCTTGATACCAATATCAACAAAACATCAAAACATAAAAACAAACTCTCTTGATATCAATATGAAATAAACTTTGATATATAAACAATAAACATGCATATAAACTCAAATACTTCTCCCCCTTTTTGTCAATCATCAACAAAGGGGTTAAAGAAAATAATACAACAATGTTCTCCCCCTTTTTGTCTTAAACAAAAAAAATATCAACAAGGGGTGAAATCAAATCAAAACATTATGATACCAATTGAAAAAATATATCAATTTTGTACATCATGATATCAATTAAACATTCCAATTGAAAGTACATAACACAAATGTTTTTAATATAAATTTAAATAAACATGTCTATATTATACCAATTGAAAGTAAATAAAACATGTTGAAGAATTCAACAAAAAATTTTGATATCAATAGAAGGATGTAAATATATAGGTAATCTTGATATCAATTGTAAAGATTAGTACCAATTGAAAGTAATTTTTCATTAGGAACATATGATACCAAAAAAAATATCATTTTTTAACCTTTTTTCAAAATAAAGTGTGTTACAATTAAGATTTTAAATTCCGCATTATTGTTCATAGATTAGCCGTACACCTATTCACCCCCCCTCTAGGTGTACTTACAATTGGTATCAGAGCAATATCCCAAATATCCAATTTTCTTTGATTTTTCCAACCCTTTAAAACAAATAAAGATGAATCCTTTTGGCTCTAAAAACTCTTTTGAAAACTTTAATAAAACACTTGTAAATAGGAGAAATTTTTGCTCTTTGAAGTCTTGTTAAAAACAGTTCTCAAATGGGGTATTTATAACCCCCACAAATTCTGCCCGTTGGCTGGCAGAAAGGTTAAAAATGACCTTCTGGTCGACCGGCCAACGGTCAATTTTTTTGACCGTTGAGCCTGTTGGTCGACCGCGCCTAGAACCAGAGAGCAACAGCTATCTGGCCGGTCGACCGCCCGGTCGACCGGGCCAACCCGAGAGTGGGTTGACTTCAGTCGGTCGACCGCTCGGTTGACCGGCCAACTGACATAGCCTTGTGCACATACGGTCAACCGTTCCGGTCGACCGGTCGGTCGACCGCCAAAGCCTGGCAGGCTGGTTATAGGATTTGAAAACTGGGTTTTTAATTATCAAATAAATCCCATAAAATCTCTAAAAATCCACAAAAATAATTTCAGTATAATACTTTGATATACAAACATGTTTGAGTAAAATCAACCAATGTTACAAACATTTTGAACTATTTTTGTAACTTAGAAATTTTGCCGAAAATCAAAATCCGTATTTTCAAAACTTAGATTTTGAAATGGAAAATCGTTTTGTCCAAAACTCATCCAAATACAAAAACATGATATTGAAACAACATTTAAGCATGTTGTATATGGATATAATCCAATATACATGAAATATATATATATATATATATATATATATATATATCAATGTTTTTGACTTAAAATCCAAAAATAAGTTTTGTCTAAATACAAAATTCCAAACACATGAATAGTGTATCAAAATAAGTTTGTTTAAATAGTTGAAGCATAGATGTATATAGAACAAATCTAATATACATTAAACCATGTAAACTTGTTTTGATTCTATCTATTCATGAAAACCAAGATCGGTTAAACCAAAAACTGAAAACCAAAACATGAAACTTTAAACAAGTGTGCGTTGTGAACTTAAGCATATCACACTATCTAATTTTAACAATGGATCTAAACTATAAACTAAACAATGTACCGAAGTCTTCTTGTAGAGTGCCGTCTCCAAGTTGACTCGATCCAAACGTGATCCATCGAGCTTGACTCCAACGAGTGCTAGATATGAACTTTGACGCTCGGGCTCTTGAATCACCATGTGAAAGCTCCAAAATACTTTTGTTGAAGCTAATCACTTACAAATATCTTGGTTAAGTATCTGAAACTAAACATCACAAGATTATTAGTAAACCATAACTATATGAGTTAATTATTATCAAAACTAGAGTGGAAGGCCTCTGAGCCAACAAGCTCAACAACCAACTCCAGACTCAAATTGCTGCCCTCCAGAACACCCTGACACTGACGCAATCGGAGAGACTCAAATCATAGAATCTCCCGACATCTGAACCCTCGACGAATTGATCCAAAGAAGGATCAAGAAGGCCAAGTTGCAGTTCGACAGCCGATCAACGCTTTCAACTGTCAAAGTCTCTGACTCCCTCTCTCCAAGGAGATTCTGGAGTACGGCTCCCGAACAAGTTCTTGACTCAAACTTTCGACTACTTACTCTGGAGCAGTGTTCTAAAAAAAGGTTTAAGTGGCCGATTAATCGTCCGCTTAAATGTTTTCGGCCTGAAACTGAGCATAACTTGAAGAAAGCGGTCCGATTACTCGGTCAGGCGATTAATTCGCTTAAGCGATGATTAAGCGTCTAATCGGTAATTAATTAGCGTCTGTTTAAACGTTATTCAATCATTTTCTAAATGGATTCGAATTTCGAACCCATTAAACAACTGAACTCAAACCCGATCCAATTGAGGATATAAATTGTCACGTGTTAGAGAATTAGGACTCGCGAGCCCTAAATTTATCCGCATCCTCGATCCACCTGTGGCGACGACGAAGCTCCCGAATCTCACGAAGAACCTCTCGATGCTCATGACGACGAGATGACGAAGCTCCAGAAGTCCTGATTTTATCTGAAGCTCCCGAAGCTCACAGCGTCGACGATCCTCCTGGGGATTAGAGCTCTCGAAGTTCGACGAAGAAGAAGTTCACAAAGCGTTGATCCTCCTGTGGCAAACTCCCCCTTCAACATGACCTCCCCTTGCAGTTGATCCTCCCACTGCGACCTCCCTCTTTGTCGACAAAGACCTCCCCCTGCGATTAGCTCTCTGGTCAGCAGCAAAGCGTCGACGGCGACCTACTCATGCGTCGACGACGACCTCTCTTTGCTCAGCTATCTCCCCCTCGCATGCACGTATTTTGTCCAGGTTTTTGTCAATGGTTTTTATTTCTTTTAATAGGTTGATGAGTGCCTCAAGGGTGAGAAGGATAGAGTTGCACATTACTTGCAGTTGTGTTTAGCAGTGAACCAAAGTTGGTGGAAGTATATTTTTTTGAAAGAAATACATATATTTGTTCATTTAAAAAGAATTTTTTTAACTATAATTGTTGGAGGTGGAGGTACATTGATGTACTTTAAACTGATTGTCGTTATTACTTTTAAAAGCAATTTAATTTTTCAAGTTATGTTTACTATATCTTTTATGCTTTTTTGGAGTTTATAGAACTCATATTTTCATGTTTTAAGTATTATAATATTATTATATATTAAAATAATAATAAAACGTGTAATCCGTTTAATCACCGTTTAAACCGTTTAAGCATTATGCGCTCTCGGACCGCTCGCGTACTGAAACCGCTTTTTAGAACATTGCTCTGGAGTGAGCGACCCAGTTCAACACATCAGGTATTTCCGGGACAAGATGGTGATCTACTCCCGCAATGATCCTATGATGTGCTTCACCTTCCCTTGCAGTCTGAAAGGTGTGGCCTCAGATTGGTTCTACTCCCTGCCTCCGCATTCTCTCCACAACTCTGAAGTGTTCCAAGCGTTCCTCACCCAGTACGCATCTCAGTGGGAGACTAAGAGGAACAACCACTATCTTCTCACTGTCAAGATAAGACAGAGCGACAACCTCAAATCTTATATCGGCTACTTCCAAAGCCAATTGGCCAAGGTCCCCAACTGCACTGAGAACATCTTTGCACTCGCGTTCATCCATGGTTCACAGTCGCGGTCTCGGCCGTCGACTCGGTGGGCACTGAGACGGATCGGTCTCGGCGACTCGGAACGGTATCGGGCGATACGCGCAAAATGCTACGTAGAAAGCTCAAAAAATTCTGAAAAAATCACGATAAATCTTTAAAAATGTAGATATCCGCATTCATGTATTACATGTCCAAAATATATCACCTAGCACACTAAACATAAAGCGAAAGTATAAATGCACGCGTCATCGGTAGAAGCATATCAAAATACATGTACAATATAGTAAATTGCACAAACTACATTCATAAATACATGCTAATGTAGTTATTTTCACATTGAATTGCGATGAGGTACAAAATCATCATCATAGGGGCCGTTTGTTTCGCGTAAAACTCCGTAATTCGTAAATGACTTACTACCCAGTTACAACTACGGCGTTTGTTTGGACCGTAATTCGTAAAAGACTTACGTAACTTAACTCACTTGCAGCCCAGTTACCACTCACTTACAGCACAGTTACAGTTAATTTTGTGGTCATACAAATTTGTATTATTTTTTTATATTAATATTAATTTTTTTATATTTAACTTTTTTAATATTTATTTTCAGTATTAAAACTTTTAAAATCACCAAATAGTTAATTTTGTGGTTAACTTTTTCACTTACGACTTATACATTACGACAACCAAACACCGTAAAGTACAATACACTTTCCCACTTTACAATTTTATATTACCAACCAAACATCATAAAATTTACATACATGTAACTCATTTACAATTGTAAAAGACTTTACCAATTACAACTACGAATTACGACCAGTTACGACAACCAAACAGACCCATAATGACGAGTCGACCGAGTCAACTCTGATTCTCAGCCGAGTCGGTCTCCTCTGAGTTGAGTCGACCGACTCGTGACTCGGACTCGTCTCGGAGCGGGCCGAGACGGATAGGACTCGGCCGACTCGTCTCCGACTCGGCCGAGTCTTTGAACCGTGCGTTCATCAGCGGGCTACAAGTCTCACCCCATGTACAAGCATCTTCTGAAGCACGTCACCCAAATGAGCAAGGTTCTATCCTGAGTTCAACCCTACATCTGGTTGGAGGAGGCAATCAAGACTTCCTCAAACCACTCCGCGAAGCCCGGTGACCACGAAGGGAAGTCGAAGTTTCCACGCGAAGCCTCCGCCCATGCCCAAGATCGGAACTAGTAGCAACCTGCCTACAAGAGACAAGCACTCACGTACCACTTGTCGAGCCCGCTCCGAACCTACAAGTCAATAGAGCAATTCACTACGCTCAGGCTCCCCCTCAATGAAGATTTCAACACCGTCAAGAATCAACCCTGGGTCAGACGTCTGAAACCCATCCAATCCGACCCTTGCATCCCGGAGTAAAGGAGTACTGCTCCTACCACAATGGTAAGGGGCACGAGACCATCCATTGCCAGAGCCTATAAAGGTACCTAGAAGAGCTCATCCTCAGGGCCTCCTCAAAGAGTATGTCCTCACAGCCGAGCAGCCTTCGGATCTGGACAGCCAAGCGCTCCTCTTCAACCACAACACGCGATCACCTAATACAAGACAATCGAGTGATCCGCTCGTACCTCCCTAAACAGGGAGGCACCTCTATTCATGACCCATGTACTTTTACTTTCATTGCATTATCAAATAAAATTATATTCTACTCCTAACCATTTCTGCTTACTCCGCTCAAAATCCAGCGCTTGCACGCTCCGTAGTGGGTTCCACCCCACTCGCGGACGATAACGCAAGCAATCGCCTATGGGCTCTCATCCTAAAGGCGCTTCTACCCTTGGTAGTTTCCTCTACCAAGCGCGGAACACAAACGTCGGCCTACGGGCTTCCCTCATCCGAACCTACGAGCCGATCTTTAGGTGAATGTACCCCTAGAGTTTTCCTCTACCAAGTGCGGAATACAGTCGCCAGCCTATGGGATCCCTCATCTTACGGATGTTTGTACCCTTGGTAGTTTCCCTCTACCGAGCGCAAAACATAAACTCCAGCCTATGGGCGGATGAAATCTAAACCGAATCGTCACTCTGCTGCAGGTCCTATCCCTGCTTAGAGTAGACGCATCCAATCTATCAATGGGTCGCATCCCACTTCAGGTCCTTACCAAGTTCACAGCTCTGCTGATTGGGCAAAACACTCACTCGAAAGCATCCATAAACCCAACTCCGCTGCTGGGATTCCCCACTCGGAGGTCTAACTCCATTGCTGGGTTCCCCCCCACCCCCACTCAGAGGTCTATATCGTCACTTTGTTGTAAGTCTTACCCTTACTCGGAGTAGACGCATCCAATCTATAACTGGGTCGCCTCCTCACTTCAGGCCACTTTTCAAATTTGCATGTAAACATTCTGAAGAGCCTATAATTGCATGAAACACATGGTATTTACATGAAGATTTTTTTATTTGGATTATCCCATCCACGTACTAGTTTTATGTGATTAGATGCTGGAGAGATTAAACATTCTGGAGAGGCACAGTCGCTCAAGTATTATCCGAACACATCCTTTGTGTATGCTTGTATGTATTGTTCATCCCGAGATAACACGGATTATGTATGTTTAGCCCATAATTACAGAAGACATATGGTATATACATACGGTTTCGTTGTTTGATTTATCCCCTCGACGTACTGGTCTCGTGTGATTAGAAATAGAATATACGTAGTCTTGTTAGCCCAATCTATTTAATTTTTGCTGAGTTTATATTAGTCATTATTTTTATTATGTTGCATCTAAGTTTTAATTTAAGTTGTCCATTGCATGTTTGTGTGCGCATCATCCTTTATCCCCTCATTCAACAGGCATTTGTACCCCTTATAGTTTTCCTTTACCGGGCGTGAAACATAAACGCCAGCCTACGGTTCCCTCCGTTGTGGGTTCCACCCCACTCGGAGCCCCTACTCTGCTGTAGGGATTCATCCCTCTCTGAGTCCCAAGTTCACAGCTCCGTTGATGGGTCAAACCCTCACTTGGAAGCAACCGTGAATCCAACTTCGTTGCTGGAATTTTCCCCATTCAGAGGCTGAAAGTTTGCAGGTACCGCTGATAGGACTACCACTACTCGAAAACAATGCCGCAAACTTACTAAATCACCCTCAAGACATACCAACCACACCAATGTAGAGATCAGCACTCCGAAGAGGCGTGATCATATCAATTCCGAAAAGCCAACAGTAAAGCAAAACAGGCAAAATCTAAAGATTCTAAACAAAGATTTCTATTCCAAAGAAATTCATGTGTATTCCCAAAAATCCTTCCATTCTAAATACATTCCCTTAATACATATTTGATTACATCTAACAAGAGTAAAACAAAGCTCCATTACTCTTCTGTGTTTACATTTTTTTAAAAAGAAATACAGATGATCCTGCTCTGGTTCCTTCATCCTGCTGCTACGGTCAGCCACACCTCTGAACTCCGAGAACATGTCCTGTGGAGAACATTCATCAGAAGGTACGGTCTCATTGCTCACACCACTGCCCAAAAGACTCTGGAAGAAGATTCAAGAGGTTCATTCACGAAAATAAGAGATCCTCTAAATAAAGGATCTTCTCCTCTCTGTCTCGAACACGCCTCCAAGGAAGCCAGACCGGAACCGCCAAAGGTCCCTAAGAAGCTTTCCAAAGCAATGACAACGCCCCGGGCTCCAGACAAACTCCAGCAAGAAACGCGAGATAGCGATGCCCGACCAAAATGAAACCTCCAAGACACGAAAGAAGGTGATGGTATCACATCCCCTCCAAGGTGTTCTGAGGGAGAGATCCGAACCCTACCGTGAGATGCCACTTGCCGGCACACCCAGCTGATGAGCTCTCTCTCTTCCCTCGTACACGTCATCACGAAAGAGGCTCTGTCTCCTAGATCGAACCTCACTCCCTAAAAGGACAAGCAACTTGGAGCCAGATCGTCTGATCCAGTGGGAGAAGGAATCCTCCCTGCCACCACTGATGGTGGCACCTTGTCACGACACCTAATGCATCGCAACAGGTTCATCATGACAAATAATGTATCGCACCAATCAAACTCCTGCATGGCAAGAGCCCGGATACCATTTCCTCCACCTTCATCCTTTCTTTCCTTCCTCCATCGGATGAAGGAGAAGAAGAGATGGCTTTAAAGTAAGGATTTCTTTAGGAGATATCAGAAGTGATCTCCATGCAAGGATTCCACCCTAATTTTAGATGGAAGTGAAGTCAAACCGTCTCCAATTCAAATTCTTAATCCCCGAAAAGCTAGTCCGCATCACAAGATTTTCGGTCAACCGAATCAGCAGAAGATTAACCGTCATCACCAAAACATGAAATCCTCATTCTCAGTCATCCTGTCTCCTAGGTTCGAAGAAACACAGGATCCAATCCAAAAAAATCCAACTGACCGATGCGACAGCTGACAGCCAATTGTACAGCCTGCAATTAAATCCTAAGATCTGCATTTATGATCAAGATCCTTATCCTCCCACAAACATCAAGCATTAAAAGATTTCCTACCAAGTTCGCTCTTCCAACTTACCGTCAACAGACTCCGACAATCGAAAGAGCGGGGGCATCTGTATTAGTCAAAATATGACCCCATCCAAGAAAGTGACACGTGTCCCGCACCTTCTAACCCTCCAAGATACATCAGAGCTCTCCTCTGAAGTCCACGTTAGTCCTGACCTCCTCCAGATCCTCTCCGCTCTGAGACTTCCCCTGTTCCGAAGACTCTAGCTCTGAGCCAAGTAGCTCCAATAACAGTTCACCCTCGATCCCCGTAGACGGTTACACCAACTTATTTTCCTCCACGTTCATAACGTGTAATGCCACTCAGCGTGGGCAATTATGGACAATGGCGGATATCCCTGCATGCAATCTCAAAAGTTAGCACCACTAATCGCGACTGTTACAACAAGTCAATATATGCAAATCGTGCAGTTATGAAGATCACGCCCGCACCATATGTCACCATACCAATAGCTCAATCGAGTATCAGTAAAGTTGGTCCTCCAACGAAGAAGATGATTCGATTCGATCCAAAAACTCTTGATAAACACTCATCTTCCAGATTCTTATAATCCTTGTAAATCGAGAATTATAGTGAAGCTTTTCTCCCTCCACGTGTTTTTCCCAGTTAAGAATTTTCACGTAAAATCATATGTGCGTCTCTCTCTTTTCTGTGTTGTGTTTTGCTCACGTGCAATACCCCTAACAACTACTTCTATCGCTTGTGGTGAAGATCGACCGTCTAATCACTTGTGGTGGAAAATCATCACCACACACAAGCATCATATTTTCATTCTTAGAATGTTGCCAACGCTCTACAACCAAGACACATAAGATTGAAACTTACTCTCTGAGAATTAAGTTTTGACTTGATATTCCATCAGTATACAAGCAAATCAAACATGGCAAGGCAATGTTAAATCTCTACATAAGAGTCATACAGAAGTTATAGAAGCTTTCATCTAATATGCATGTGGAGAGTGTGGAAGTTGGGAATAATGTCATGGCTTAATAAGAAAGCATTCTTTAATACAAGATTATTATATGCCTATTGGAGAGTGGTACAAGTTGGAGTGAAAAAAAGTAGGTAGCCTTCCCACGAGAAGAGCATTGAGTAGTGTAATCTCCTCCTTCATCCCATTATAGACTTCACTAGACATCCAGCAAAGTCACTTGAACAAAAAAAAAACATAGGTTGAGCTCTCCATCAAGTGAGGGTGGAAGTGGGAAGTGGGACCTTTATTGCAAGAATCAGGAAGGCAGACCATAGAGATGTGACAACCCGTTTAGTCAAATCCTTTGCTTATTGGGAAGGATTATAATTCATCCTTGAAGTGCTTAGATAAGATGGGGTTTGTGTGAAAAGAGATTTGGCAAAGAGTCAATGAATCATTATTAGGTTAGTGAATCATGAGTTCTTTTTACATAACTATTTTTGTTAAACTACAAGGGACCACATCATTGTTGAAACTAAAAAGGATTGAGGAATGCATTTACATAAAATCATGAGCAAATCTCTCCTTTAATAGATCTCACACAAAACCAAGTTAAGTCCTACTCAGATTATGACTCATGATCTAACTAGAACTCTAAAAGACTCTAAATATTAGGACACTGTAGCTCAAACATTCTATATCGAACATCCCTCTTAAACTCATGATGATATGACAAAAAGAGTTTGCCTAACAAAAATTGAAAGACAAATATTAAAATTGATTGAAACTGATGTTAAAGTCATAGTTGCAAACCAAAACAAGTGAATCTAAGGGGCTGTTTGGATTCAAGGAAGTGAGCAGAAGTGAAGTGGGAAGTAATTTCTTTTCTTTTTGCAAAATGAGAATTTGTGTGTATCTTTTCCGGTGTTTGATTGGTCGTTGAGAAGTAGAAATGAAAAAATATATTGTGTTTTCTAGTGTTTGGTTAGTAATGTGGACGTGGAAGTGAAAAAGTTGACCACAAAGTTGACCGTAAAATAATATTAAAATAAAATTAATTATGAAAAAATTGAACTGTAATTTGAATTCAAGTGAGATTTACATGACCACAAAATTAACTGATTTGAGTTACAACTTATTACAAATGAGATTTACATGACTACAAAATTAACTGTAGCACCCAGAAAGTGAGGAAATGGTTGTGTAAAAGAGAAAAGAGAAGGAAAAGGGGTTTTCTCATTTTCCATTTCCGGTGTTTGGATGGACACTGAAAGTGAGAAATAACACTTCCCCACTTCCTTCCACCCACTTCCTTGAATCTAAACAGCCCCTAAGTTGAACCAAAAATCAAACCTTACACTTGTGGAGAGTATGTGAAAAATCAAATACCCATCTTGTTGTATAGGGTTAGAATCTTAGAGATCCCTATTTCAGAGATCCCCACCTCAGTACAAGAAGAGGTTTTACATACCCCAAACTCAATACAACATTATTAAACTCAAGTAGGATCTGACTAGACTAAACAAAAACTCATCTTGTGTTGGGTAACACCCAAAAACATAGGGATTGACTTAGGTCACCAAAATTATACAATGATACAGTGAAATATGACTAGAAGTATAGTCTAATGCGATCCTGCTTGAATAATGAGAACCCTTTTGTAATCGCCATTGACATAGTGGAATTTCTCTCTCTGTGATTTTTTTCCTTTCGGGTTTCACGTATTTTCATTGTGTTTGCGATTGACTTTTTCTATAATTTGGCTACATTCACTTCCCTATTTTGGTACGTGAACTGATTTCTTAGGAATTACCCACTGCATTTGGTGCTTTCATTGAGATCTTTGAATTCACACTCGAGGCATCTCTGTCAAAATATCCTACTCCTTCCTCTAAAACTACCCAGTATGACTAACATGGCTTCGTCGAGGAAGAGTGTCAACCAGACTACGGTCGACCCCGTCCTTCCAAAGAGAATGGCGAAAGCGATGGAAGTGGCTTAACTAATGAACTGTCGGCCCACCCTATCAGATGTCTACTTCTCAGAAGCTAAGGACTATCATCCTAATACTGTGTCACCACTCAAGAAGCAGATCGTCGAACCCGAACCTCCGCTCGACGTCGACCAACTTCTCCAGATGCTTTTCTCCATGCGAAAGCAGATGAAGAATCAGCAGACAGAGATGATCCATCTCCGTGAAGTCGCTGTCCGTGTAAAGGAGGCAGCAACTCGTGTTCAGACACGGCTGCTCAAACAGATCGGAGTGCAACGGGGTTGCGATCTTCTCCTACTGCGGGAAGAAACCCGCGAGCCCCCCTTCGCCACGCGCACACAGGAATCCACTCACTCCACTGGAAGCTCGAGGCGCATCCGATCGAAGACCTACGAAGATGAAGAGAACTCTGAGGGCAGTCGGTGTTCCCGAACACCGATGTTCCCTCAGATTGAGGACATGCCGGACCTAGTCTAAGAGCGACTCAACTAAGCGAGTCAACAATTCCCAAAAGGGATGGAGTACAGCGGGTTGAGACCCATCGACTCCCTGTTATCAAAAAAGATCACTGTGCTCTGCTTCCCAAAGAAGTTTATGATGTCGTCCTCTGATCACTACTCGAGAACCTCCGACCCACTCCTTCATCTCCGCCATTACCAAGACAAGATGGCAGTCTAAACCCACAACGACCTCCTTCTCTGCCGAGCATTCCCATCCAACCTCAAGGGGGTCGCCTACCACTGTATTATTCACTCCTGAGGAATTCGCTCCGAAATTTTCATGAAGTAACAGATGCGTTTTACAACCAGTTTGCTTCTCTGAGAGAATTCTAGAGGAACACTATGTCCTCATAGTCAAGATGAAAGCCGGGAAGAGCCTGAAGAACTATGTTAACTATTTTCAGAGTTAAATAGCCCTGGTATATAACTACAACGAGGACTTAGCTATCGTCGTCTTCATCTGCGGGCTACAGGTCACCAACCCTTCTACAAACATCTTGTGAAGAATGATGTCACCGGATAAGAGATATTCTTATTCGGGCTTTAGAAATACATCCAAATAGAAGAACGTCTAGTCGTCCCCTGAGACAGGCTCCCAAGCTCGAGAAGCCGAAGCCACAGTTTTCCCTAAGAAGAATCCGAGCCAAAACTCCTCTGTCGTTCGCAGGCCATCAAGGCATTCTGCCAAATCCAGCAAGAGGAACGAAGCAGAGCACGACCTCCTCCTGTTCCGACTATCGATCGAATAGATCTTCAACGCCGTTAAAGACCAGCCTTGGGTTAGGCATCTGGTCAGACCCCTCTCACCTAACCTAAGAGAGCCTAGATCTAGCGACTACTGTGCCGTCCACGAAGGGAGGGGCCACCTCACGGTGGACTGTCGGACCCTATGGCAGCATCTGCAGAATGCAGGACCTGGTCAACGAGGGATACCTCCAGGAGTTCGTTCTTAACCCCAGATTACCTTCGGAGGAAAGATGTCAACAGGCCCAAATGCGCATCGCAGCTTATCAACAGCAAATTCGGGTGGCTCGCCACAAGGTGCGGCCCAGGGAATTCCAAGTCAGAGACCTAGGTCCTGAAGCGTGTGATCCATAGCACTCGGCAGAAGGATCACAGAAAACTAAAACCCAACTGGGAAGGTCCCTACATCATCACCGCTCGCAGAGGCAACGGATCATACACCTTAGCCGATCAGAGAGGAAACCAACTTAATAAGCAGTGAAACTCCTTTCACTTGAAACGATATCATGTGTAAGTCATGTAAACATTCAACGAAAGGATCATTTTCAGCTATCTTAATTGCGTTTCCCTCAACCCTAATGTCTGCACCGAGCATAATGCACAGTCCCCACAGCCTACAGGGTCCTCTAAACCCTGATGGCACTCTTCGGGGAGCCAACTGAAAGGTGAAAGCTCGCCCACGCCGTCTGTCCTGGTCCCGCCGATGACAGGTTAACACCCTGATGACTGCTCGAATAGGCCCGCAGTCTATATGGGTCCTCTACACCCTAACAGCACTCCTCGGGGAGCCACCTGAAAAATAGAAGCTCGCATACGCCGGTTGTTCTGCTCCAGCCAATGATGGGTAAAACACGCTGATGGCTGCCTGAACAGGCTCGCAGCCTGCATGGGTCCTTTACACCCTGACGGCATTCCTCGGGAGCCACCTGAAAGATGGAGGTTCGCCCACGCCGGCTGTTCTGGTCCAGCCAATGACGGGTCAACACCCTGATGACTGCCCGAATAGGCTCGCAACCTACATAGATCCTCTGCACCCTGGTACTCCTCAGGGAGCCACCTGAAAGATGGAGGCTCGCCCACGTCGGCTGTTCTGGTCCAGCCAATGACGGGTCAAACACCCTGATGACTGCCCGAATAGGCCCGCAGCCTACATGGGTCCTCTACACCCTGACGGCACTCCTCGGGGAGTCACCTGAAAGATGGAAGCTCACCCATGCCGACTATTCTGATCCAGCCGATGACGGGTTAACACTCTGGTGACTGTCTGAGCAGACCCGCAACCTACATGGGTCCTCTGCACCTGACGGTTACCGAACGAGAACCTTCTGAAAGACGGAGTCTTGCCCGACGAATCTCTTCAAGCGCAACCTACATGGGCTTATACACCCTGACGGTTATCAATCGAGAAACTCCTGAAAGACGGAGTATTGCCCGACGAATCTCTCCGAGCGTAACGTACATGGGTCCTCTACACCCTAACGGTTGCGGATCGGAAAACTCCTGAAAGATGGAGTCTTGCCAGATGAACCTCTTCGAGCGCAACCTACATGGGTCTACTACACCCTAACGTTTATCAATCGAAAAACTCCTGAAAGATGAAATCTTACCCGACGAATCCTCCGAGCGCAACTTACATGGTTCCACTACACCCTGACAGTTATCTATCAGGAAATTCCTGAAAGGCGGAGTCTTACCCGACAAACCTCTCCGAGCGCAGACGGTTACTGATGAAGGAAACTCCTGAAAGATGGAGTCTTTCCCGACGAACCTCTCCGAGCGTAACCTACATGGGTCCTCTACACCCTAACGGTTACCAGTCGGGAAACTCCTGAAAGGCAAAGTCTTGCCCGACGAACCTCTCTGAGCGTAACCTACATGGTCCCTCTATACCCTAACGGTTACTGATCGAGAAACTCCTGAAAGACGAAGTCTTGCCCGACGAACCTCTCCGAATGTAACCCACATGGGTCCTCTACACCCTAACGATCATCGATCGAGAAACTTCCGAGAGACGGAATCTTACCCAACGAACCTTTCCGAACGCAACCTACATGGGCCCCCTACACCCTAATGGTTATCGACCGAGAACCCCTGACAGACAGGAGCTCGCCTCTAGCGGTGGGCTTCCCCTCAACTGTGAATCCCCTCGTACGCCCCATCAGGGGGCTACACACTGAGTAATCCATGTGTTATAAAGCAAGACAGCTCCAAAGAAGTAAAAAGATCACAACCATAAGCAAGGCAAGATTTGAACAAAACTATAATTGATCGTCTCTTCTATGTATTACAAAGTTTCTTGATTACATCCCTCTTACAAATGCGGATACATCTAACAAATGTGATATAAGTATAAGTTTTGGTTTTACATGTTTGTGTTCTTCCTGAGAAAAAAACAAAGGCGCTCATTGTCACGTCCCCCGTCGTGTCCTAGATATGGCTCCTAAGCAAGCAATCCACTAGAGCCGGACGAGCGACGATACTGAGAACTCCCAGGAAAATCACCAGCAAGGAGAACCGCGATCAAATTGCAGATCGAAACCTGCAAGACGAATGAGGATACTTATGCCAATACTGTAACTCTAGAGCAGAGACGGACAAAGAGGCGGCATCCCATAAGAGCACAGACGATCGACCCCTGATACCAGAGTCGTCGTCGAATACCCTTATGCTCCCTACTACATGCTTGTTGCAAGGAAAGAAAGGGGGTCAAACCCAAACTTCTTCCCAGTCTGCTCTGACCAAATTCCAGACATACGACCAAGCAGAAGATAATTCATTCTCTATCCATCCCCACAGCTGGGTCTCGTCGCAAGAACTGAGACTTCTTGGCAAGCCCATCACAAGAACTGAAACTCCTTGATAGACTCTCAAATAATATGAGTGCTATAGGAATCACTGCCCATTCCATCTCCTTCTCCACCGAATGAAGAACGAAAGAGACATCACCGCTTGCAAAACAGAAGAAGACTTTAAACAGTAGGGAATTTTCAGGAAGCAGACCAGATTGCTCCTGAAGAATCTCACCCAATGTATAAGGGGAAGAAGCCCAAGAGCCAACCTCCTAGGCTCCTAATCCCAAAAGGAAGACGAAGCATCGCTCCACCTAGGATCCTACGCGTGTTATAGAAGAAGGGACTCGAATCGTCGCGCCAGATATGCCATGCCTTCCTCGAAAGACGCCTACATTCATAAGAGAGGGTTACTTTCTCAACGCTGCAAGTTCGGATATGCAGTACCAACCTCGAACACAGCGTTGCATGAAAGCCGGTAATTTGATCGGCGTTGTGCCGGATGTGACGCACATTTAAAGTTTTGTCAGGCTGTATTGCTACACACGCCACTCAGGACAAAACCTGAAGCAATAACAGGAACCTTGGGCTCAGGCCCAGAAAGTCCTAATTTCATTCTGCTCTCTTCTCTATATCGGAGACTCCGAGAACCTGAAATTCCTCGAGGGAGAGTTCCCGACCTCTTCCGAAGAAAAGGGAGCAGAGGGGGTATCTGTAATCGTCACTTACTGACCCTCCCATGATTGTGACACATGTCCAGTTAACCTCTGACGGATGTGTAACACGTGGCTACTTCCAGGCATTAAACCCGATATCTTCACCTATTTCGGATTTTGAACGGCTCGGGTGATTAACGGAAGAATCAGATCCCATTATAGAAATCTCTATCATTGAGTCTAATTCTAATTCAAATGAGGTAGTAACCTCCCGGGGGCAGCTCATCCTTACCTACAGCCGAGGATGAACCACAAGATAGAGATGGACTCTCTCCTGTATCGATTCAAAATCATGGCGTTCGTCTCGACCCTTAGCAGGATAAGAAATTTAGGTATTCAAACTGAGCAGGACTCCCTAACCTTATCTATTTGACATAACTAGTATAAATAGGAGAACCCTTCCAATGAGAAAGGGATCATGTCCATCCGAATCTAGATGACGAATGAGGAGAAGCATCGACTGCGACTCCAAGAGTTGGAAGCTTTAGACGATAAATAACTACAAGCACAACAACAAATTGAGCTCTATCAAGCTCAAATCTTCAGAACTTTCAATAAGAAAGTCAAGATACAAATTTTCAAGAAAGGCGACCTTATCTTAGCTGTCAGACGACTTATGGTCATGACACATAAGACGAAGGAAAGTTCAACCCCAAATGGGAAGAACTATTTGTAGTAGAGTCAGTTTACTCAAATGGAGTTTATCATCTCACAAATCCAAATAGCGATACGCTCATGATGCCGATCTGTGGCAAATACCTAAAGAAGTACTATCCCTGATCAAGTTCAACACCATATCTCTGGTCAAAGAAGTATTATCTAGGATAATGTTAACATTATACCTCTGATCGTCTGACTGTTCCATCCCTCATGGAACACTCTTCCCCAAGCGAGATCGACTCAACTTGTATTTATGAATGTATTTTGTGCTTGTATTTATGAATGTATTTTGTGCAATTTATTATGTTATGCATGTATTTTAATATGTTTCTACCAATGATGCGTGTATTTATGCTTTCGCTTTATGTTTAATGTGCTAGGTAATATGTTTTGGACGTGTGATGCATGAATATTGATGTCTACATTTTTTAAGATTTTTCATTATTTTTTTCAGAATTTTTTGAGGTTTCTATGTAGCGTTTTGCGTGTATCGCCCGAGATCGATCCGAGTTGTCGCGACCAATCCGTCTCAGTGCCCGCTAAGTCGACGGTCGAGACCTCGACTTTGAACCATGAAAGTATGTCAAGACATCTTATTAGAACAAATGTTGCTCATAGCTTCGTCTGCTTTTACATTTGTAACTTGTTAGCATAATCATCAAACTATGAATGCTTATAAAGTGGAGTTCATTATTTTTCCAACGCCTTTAAAGGACATTGCAATTGAACACTTCAACATTCCAAAAAATCTCACAACCAACAAGTTTTCATCTTCTTCTTCATATGCATTCTTAACACTAGACTTGAATTCAAATAAAAGGCACAATCTGCAAAATTTTAATACACTTCTCTAGACAACCAATTCATGGCGCCCTATTGATTTTGTCCAGCAAAATCATCGCAACTGTGTTAGAAGAGGCGCTTTCCCTACGTAGCAAAGAGAGCAAGAACTACATATTTGCTAATGTTTGCACCCAATAACTTCTGTTACCAAACATAGTCAACTGGGTCATACTTCATCAAATCTGTATAGCATTCGCATAGAAGATTCAAATAACCCCTAGAAAACCTCACAGCCCAAAATCACAGAACAACATTTAACAAAAACCCATCTTTCCAATGAGAAACTAATCAAAAGTATATAAATCAGCAACCCAACAAGTGTCACAGCAATCCCCCAAAAGGGCACCCCAACATTAAGAAAAAAGCAGAACTAAACCCTAACTCTCCAAAAACCCACCCCTACACCAATTTCGCAAATAAAACTACTTTTTCTTTTTCCAGAAAAAAAAAAGTACTGGAGTGAGAGGAAGGTAGATGCACTCACATTGCTCCCCTTCCAAGCTTGGTAAACCCTCGTCTCCGCCGCCAACGTGGCGACGGCCGCGGATCCGCGGGGTGGCGGAGCCACGTACATTCCTCAATCTGGATCCGGAAGCACGAACTGCTGACGAAGAAGAAGAATATCCGAAAACGAGTGTTGCCTAGGGCTTTAAGCCAGCGGTACTTGGCCCGAATATTTCGCTATCGGAGCTCCGATTCGATGGTGATTCCCGCCGCCGCCCCGGACTTTTCTGTTCAACGACAAGACGAGAGGAGAGAGAAACTCAGATAACAGAGAAGAAAAGAAGTACAATCCGAACACGGGGGTATCAAAGGGTGGCACGTGGAGTGTTGGTGATTTGCACTTGAGAAAACAAAACCAATTCAAACAAAATTCAAACGATTCCTTGGACTCTCTTCTTGTACATGCTACTAATATGTAGGTCGGTTGGAAACCAACCAATCAGTCAGGAGGAGAAGAAAAAAATAGGAAAGCTGAGAGAGGAAGAAAAAAGAGAAGACAAATGAATAGACAAAATTTCAATATAGGTCAAAAAGAAAACCTTCCATTGATCGGTTTTGATTAACTTTGCATATGTTGTACCTGTATAATAGTTATTGTTTATAAATGGAAAAATAAAGGGCAAGAGATATGGGTGTAAACGGGTAAGGTCAGGCAGGTTTTACAGGAAATATATATCCGACCCGAATCTAAAACCTTCAACACGAAACCTGCCAAACCCGATAGGTTTTAGTAATTATTGACCTGAAACCCGCACCAATTGGGTTCGGTAAATTCTAGCTGGTTGCGGGCTTGGGTGGGTCGAATCAGGTTCAAAGAATTTTCAGGTTTTAATCGGGATGATAGTGAGAGGAATTTGCCTTTTGTGAGCGGAATCTAATGATGGAGGCAATTGAGAAAAGAAAATGTTGTAGCTCTCGATGAGGTTGAGAGAAATTTGTTGTTTTTCCCTTAAAATCAGAAGGTCATGAGGAGTTTTGGAGTAATCAAAAATTGACCCTCACTAGATTGTTGACACGTGTCCGAGCAATCAAGTTTCCCTTTCTAACCTTCTGCGTTATTTAATTCACCCAGTAGCCTCTGTCGCATCGGATCCTCCCGAAGACAACCATAACTCTCGGAGTCACTCCAGACCGTATCTAAGTCAACCTTCAATATCTGTCACCCAGAGCCATCCCGAAACTACCTCATGTTCTGAAGACATCACCCTCCGGAGTCGATCACAGTCCAAGATCCTCGACTTTACTCCGAAAGTCCCCAGTAGCGACTACCGAGATCTCCGCCTACAATTACGCCGTTTTCCCTCTCCCACGTTGTGCATGCAATCCCAACTGTCCAATGCCCATAATCACGGCCGTTAACAACAAATCTGTACATAAAGGTCATGCAGTTACAGGAACTTCGTCAGCCCTCATTCACCACCAACAACTTGGTATAAATGGACTCTCATCTCCAATGAGAAGGGGGTCTGAATCCTCTCTCTGGACCAACACCAAGACTTTATACATACTTTCACAGTCAACCTAGATTCAGGGATACTTCTAACAATCTTTGTAATTTTTGTAAATTGACAGATTATAGTGAATCTTCCTTCTCCCCGTGGTTTTTTCCGATTTAGGTTTTCACATAAAAATCCTGTGTCTCCGTCTCTTTTCTGTGTTGTTGTCACGCCCCGCTTCCTAAAATACGTGAAAATCGTGACGAGAGTCGGCGGCGCATATATACAAGAAAAATACCTCACGTATATGCGTTGAGCCTTAAGTAACCCGAAATTATAAATCTAAACCATAATAAATCAACGATCACTGCAATATTACATATAAACTGTTGAAGTTTACAGATTGATAGATTTTGATGATGGATAACAAAATGATACAGATGCATTGGAGTTATATCTCAAGCATATATACTGAGTTTCTGGTTGCTCAAACTCATACAAAGATTTTGATTATTTTTGTGTATTTTCAGAATTTTTGTTAAAAGCCTTGATCACACACAATATAGTCTTATAGTCGACTTATACCATAGTCTTGTCGACTAACATATTACCCAGTCGACTTGATTCTTTCCATAGTCGACTAAGTCCTTCCACAAAAAATATATCAGTCTCTGTTTGCTGTTTGTTAGCAGTATTAGTCGACTTATATATACTGCTAGTCGACTAACCCATGTTATAGTCGACTAGCCCCTTTCTGCTGGTCGACTAATTATAATTTCTAGAAACTTGTTATCTGTATCAGTCATGATATAGTCGACTTGCTTCCTTTATTAGTCGACTAACCCAGACTAAAATTGTTCTTCTAGTCGACTACCCTACATACCCTAGTCGACTGACAGTTGTTTCTCACTGTTAAATGGTTATTGATTTCTGGTGTTTTATCCAACGTTCTAAAATTTAAATTTGAGTTGATAACTTCTCTAACTGATCATTGATTTCACCTCTAAATAGGGATGTTGTCCTAAGCTAAACACACCAATTCAAAACACAAGTTTTTTGCCTAAAACTCTGTTCAAAAATTCCGTTTTCTGAAAACTTGCTTCTACTTTCTGTTCTTCACACAATTCTAATCCTATTGTGAAGAATTCTGAGAGTCCACCTATAAGAGACCTTGTTCACATCACATACAAGATTCAAGGCTTATAAGATTCATTATATTCATTCAAAGAGTTGTTGTCTTCTTGGTGTAGAGAAGAGTTGTACAGATTTGACAATGGATGTTTTGTCAAGTAGTGTAGAAGGAGTTGATCTTGGAGGCGTATCAAAATCAGGATAAGAAAAATCTCAAGTGGGTTGCTTGGGGACTGGACGTAGCTCACAACGACCGAACTAGGATAAAATCTCTTATGTTTGCGTTTACATTTTTCTGAAATTTTTTCTGTACATTTACTTTCCTGCAAGTAGTTTATTTTTAAAAGTTTATAAACACTATTCACCCCCCTCTAGTGTTTGTGTTACCTTGTCTATATATTCTACACTTGGTTTCAGAGCGAGGATGGCAACGGAGTGTTCTTCATCGCAATTCAAAGAAGGACATTCTACACAACGTCCACCATTATTTGATAGATCAAATTACAACTACTGGAAGTGTAGAATGAAGATCTACTTGCAATCACTCAACTATGAACTATGGAACATAGTGGAAGCACCATACACCAAACCTACAACAAATTATGATGCTTGGAGTGAAGAACAAAATAAGTCTGTCAACCTTGATGCCAAAGTAATGAACGCGCTTTACTGTGCCTTGAACAAAGAAGAATTCAATCACGTGTCAATGGCCAGATCTGCAAATCAAATATGGCAGATCTTACATGTAACACATGAAGGTACAAATAAAGTTAAAGAGTCTAAATTTCTGTTCTTATTCACAGGTTTGAACTCTTCAAATGAAGGAGAATGAAAAAATTTCAGAAATGGTTACAAACTTCACCGACATTACAAATTCCTCAGTAGCCTTTGGAAAGGAATATACTCAAGTTTTAAAAGTTAGAAAGATCCTTCGTGCACTCACGTCAGATTGGGAGAAGAAATTTACTGCAATAGAAGAAGCAAATGATCTCTCAACAATGTCATTAGAAAACCTTATTGGTAATCTAATGGTATATGAAGTGCAACTTGAAAATAGAAAGAAGGATGAACAACTTCAATCTAAAAAGAAAATACTTGCCTTCCATACATCCTCAGACATGGACAATTCAGATGACGATGAAGAGGAAATGGCAATGCTCTAAAGAAAATTCAAAAAGTTCTTAAAGCAAGATAAGTTTAAAAAGAATAAAGATACTAATGATAATCCTATTTGTTTTAAATGTAACAAACCAGGTTACATAAAGAAGGATTTGTTGGCCCAAAGCCTTCGACTCTAGTTTTGATGATGATTAACTCATGTAGTTATGTGTACTAATAATCTTGTGATGTTTTAGTTTCAGATCATTAGCCAAGATATTAGTTGGTGATAGCTTCAACAAGATGGTTTGGAAGCTTTCACAAGGTGATTCAAGGGCCTAAGCATCAAAGATGTCATCTAGCACTCATTGGAGTCAAGCTTGGTGAATCACGGTTTGGACCGAGTCAACTTGGAGACGGCGCTCTACAAGAAGACTTAGGTATCCCTAGTTTAGTTTGTGTTTAGATCCTAATTGTAAAGATTAGATTAGTATGATATGCTCAAGTTCACAACACACACGTTTTATGTTTTGACATTGGTTTTCGGTTTTAGGTTTAACCGATCTTGATTTTCATGAATAGATTTTATATCAAAACAAGTTTACATGGTTTAGTGTATATATGATTTGTTCTATATACATGCATGCTTCTATTGCTTAAACAAACTTAGTTTGATAGTCTACTTCATGAGTTTTATGTTTTGGTAATTCTAACAAAACATATTTTGAAATCAAATACAAAAACATGATATTTAATCATGATACTTAAACTTAATATTCCAACATGATATTCATGTGTTTCATACTTTTTGTATTTGGAAGAGTTTTGGACAAAACGTATTTTCTATTCAAAATTCAAGTTTTAGAAAATACAGTTTTTTGTTTTTTGGTAAAAATGATTAGACACAAAAATAGTTCATATTGATTGATATTTGAGCTAAACTTTTTACCACATGTTTATATATCAATGCAAAATGATAAAACTATTTTTGGTGATTTTAGAAATGATAAAAGAATTTTTAAATATGTTTCTAATCTAATTTTCTGTTTCAGGCTTCAACCAAGTCGACTAGTAACCTGACTAGTCGACTAGGGCTGAGGTCGGTCGACCGACGTGCACAAATCTGTGCACATTTGGCAGCTTTGGGACGGTCGACCGGGACAGTCGACCGGACTGAGAGCAGAGCTCTCTGTTTGTTTCGGTCGACCGGGCCGGTCGACCGGTAGCTGCCAACGGTCAAAAAATGACCGTTGTGCGGTCGACCGGGCGGTCGACCGCCAGGGTATTTCTGGCAGTTCTGCTGCCAACGGCTATTTTCTAGATTAGCCTATAAATACCCTTTTGGCAAGAGTTTTTCTCTAAGAATTTTTGTGCGAATTTTTACATACTCTCTGGTGTTTTTACAGCAATAAAAAGAAGTTTTTGAGCTTGATTTGAACAATCTATTTGGTGTTTGTGTTAGGGTTTGGAAAATCAAAGAAAGGGTTTTTGGGAAAGGATTTTGAGTGAACTTCTCTATCTTAGTTTCAGTTTTTCCCAAGGATTTTTCTTTGTAATTTCTGATTTCTAATCCTTTGTTTTCTCCACACTTGAGCAAAAATCTACTATCTAAATCTATAGGATATTTGTGTGGGAGAAGATATAGTTTGTGGTTGTTGTTTTAGACCACCAAGTTGTAACCCAATCTTTTCTTAGCTTTGTGCTTTGGGTTGTATCCCTCAAGTTGTGAGGTGATCCTTGTATTGGTTTGTGGTTGTGGAGGAGGTTGAGATTGTATTGGTTTTGAGTTTGCCTCAAGGAGGAGGTTGTGATTGTTGGCTTGGAATTGTGCCTCAAGGAGGAGGTTGTGATTGTAAAGAGAGGAGTTGGGTACTCCTTGTGAGAGTTCTTGGTGAACTAGCTAGTGGATTAGAAATCCTTCGTGTGTCGAAGGCGGGGATGTAGAGCTGGGTGCTCGAACCTCGTAACATATCTTGTTGTTTGCGTTTGATGCATTGACTCTCTCTCTATCTCTTTACTTTGTGCAAATTGCTATATCTTATTCTTGCTTGTGTGTGCATCATTGTTGTAATTGTAATTAGTTTTTAAATTCCACATTTAGTTCACTAGATTAGCACCGTCACCTATTCACCCCCCCTCTAGGTGACTTTTCAATTGGTATCAGAGCTAGTGCTCCTGATATTTAGGTTTAACCACCTAGGAGTGATCTTAGTTTGCTAATCTTCATTTGCATTTTCATTTGCACACATTTAGTTTGCACTTATGGCTAGCCCTCCTATGTTTGATCATTTTAGACTTGATGCTTGGAAGGCTAATATGACTAAACATTTAAAAGACCTAGGACATCTTGTTTATCAAGCCATTACCATAGAATCCCTCCCAAATAGTAGCACGCATAAGAAGGCCAATGCATTAGCACTTAGAGCACTTAGAGCATCTCTTAATGAATCTCTTTTAACCCGTTTTTGATCATTATGATTCGGCTTTTGCAGTTGGAGCATCTTGACTTCTCCCGAGCTTCCAAGGATTATCAACAGATGAGGGGATCTAAGAGAGAAAAGTCCGAAGAGCAATGCCTCATGGTCCAAGGGAAGAACTCCCTTGAGGTACAATCGGATTCTCAAATAGATGATAGCTCTAGTTCATATTGTCATGGATGTTTTGAAGTTCAAACCTTAAATATGGAACTTGTTCAAAAGCTTGAAAATTTGTTAGAAAAACATGATTTGTTGAAAGATGATAATCTTGTTTTGAAAAATGAATTAAAGGATTTATGCTCTAATTTTGAATTGATATTGCAAGAGAAGGAAGAGATTGCAAGTGAATGTGACTCACTTAAATCTCAACTCGAACTTGTTTTAAAGGAAAATGAATTTTTGAAAAACAAAAATGATTGTGATGATGTTGTAAAAGCACAATGAGATCTTATCTTCAAAATTGGATTTTACTTTTAAAGAAAATCTCACTTTGAAAAATGATATTGATGCAATTACAAAAGAATTGGATTTGGTTTTGATTAAAAATAAATCCTTGCAAAAAGAGATTGATGTTTGCCATGCTAGTGTAGCTTCTTGTTCTAGCACACCTATTGCATGTTCCACTTTATCTTCTAGCATTGAAAAGGATATAATTGTCTTGAAGAAAAGTATTGATAGTTTGGGCTCCACTTTGAGCCATTGTGTCATGAATCACTCACGTTTGGAAACCTTGGTTCGCAAGAAACAAGTTCAAACCTTGCATGCACACCCATCTAGGCATACACATGCTTTTCATGATCACCATCATCATATGTATGCTCACGTGTACACATGTACACATTGTGGTCGTAAAGGCCACCTTGCTAGATTTTGTTATGATCGTATTTATAATGAAAATTTAGCAACTAATTATGTTTGGGTAAGAAAAGATATTAACCCCCGTGGACCCACAAGAAAATGGGTACCAAAAACCACCGCTTTAACTTTTGATGTAGGTGGGAGCTCTCGCATCACTTAAGGGCATTGGTGCCTTGAGGTGGATGCATTCTAAGCTTAAAAGAGAACCATTTGGATGCTTCACTCTCAAGGAGAATTGGTGGGAGGACCACCGGGTTTTGGAGACATGGAAAGTTGCCTCTTCGGTTTTGGTAACAATCCCTTACTCCATTTAGTGTTTACATGCTTTCTAGGTTCATCTTTTATAGCATGTTGTGTTTTGTTGTTCATTATGCTTTGTGCCATGTTCATTAGATTAAGGTTGTACATGTTTAGCTACTTGAGCACCCATGCTTCATATGGATCTATATTTAGTGTCTCACCTTGTTTAGACTAACATGTATGCTCTAGATCTAATGCACATGCATTTGCATAATGATCATATGATGTTCTATAACTTTCGTTTTAATGATTCATGTTTTGACTAGTATGTTTATTGCTATACATGTATTGCAATTTGAAATCACCATTGTTTAGATGAACCCATATTTTGTGTTTTCACAATTGTTTTGATATTATGTATATCTTGATTCTTATAGCATGTGGATTTACATAATGATCATTTTTAGAATATTGTTGATTTATGACTCGTTTTATGCTTAATGATTTGGATATATGCTTAGATGTTAGTTTTCATTAAAACTAGGATTTATACTTGTACATAGAATGGGCCACAAATAAACCTTTATATATGTTTGTGGTTGGATGCCTATTTGTACCCATTAGATGTTCTAGTATAGTCTAGTTTTGATGATTCATGCATTCAAACATGTATTCCTATTTTTGATGTGTTTTCTATGATTAAGTGTTTTCACTTCATGTATATGTCTATTTTGCCAAACCTTAAGATATACATGTATGCCCCTTGAGTCATTTGCTTTTCATGCAAATCTATATTTTGGACTCAATTGTGTTTAGGGATATGTATGTATACTTTTACTTTGTCAAAACATACATATGCCTTGGAGTTTAATTTGTTATGATGATTTTCGTGTCATTGAGGAAATTTCCTTTAGTAATGAAGATTTAGTTTTTCATGTGTTCATATTTTAAAGGAATTTCAATCGAGCTTGATTGTCCATTTTCATGATGATATGTTTCACACAACACTTGTACACTCACCCTATTTAATGTTTTCTCGTGATTTAGTTTTCATGAGTACAATTTGTGCTATATGGATTTTGAGTGTTTTAATGTCATGTGATTTACATGTGTTTTCATGAAAAACATTTTTGTTATTCCTCACTTGAAGGATTATGTGCTAGTTTTCAATTTTCATATAACTAGTTCGTATTCTTCAATTTGGTAGAGTTTTTTAAACAAACTATAATTTCAAATCTATTTTTGAAAATCCCTACCATTGATGGGCGGTTGGATGGGAGATCATGCTCATGTATGCTTTATAATGAAAATTATCTTAAACTTGATCATGAATTGGGTGGTAGTTAATATGAGTCATACACTTAATCTTATTGTTGTTTCAATTGGTATCATTGAATCCTTTCAATTGGTATCAATATGACATCTTTTTGTATACTCATATATGTTTGTGTTTTATGTATGTATGCTTGCATTTCATATAGTATCAATTTCAATTGATATCTATCTTTTACATACATATATAGAAGATTTATTTGTGCTTACTATATCCCTATATTTTTAAGCACAAAACCTTGTTTATGCTTTGCTTCAATTGATTTAATTTTCAAATTGGTATCTTATCTCAAGCATACGCATATTTTTGTTTGGTATTTCATAAAGAGGAAGATATCTAGTATTTTATTTTTCAATTGGTAACAAATATTTTCATTTGGTATCAAGAAGCTTGTTGTTTACTCAAAATTGGTATCAATTTGTTTTTATTATCCATTGGTATCATGTGTTTCATTTTCAATATGTTTTAATTTCAATTGGTATCATGTGAATTGGTATCTAGTTTACTCTACATATGTTTCTTTTTGATATAAAATGTTTTTTTTTTTTTTATTTCAATGCCTTGTTTAGATTTCAATTGTTTAATTTCAAATTGAATTTGGCATTACCTAAATTTTGTTATTTTCATTTGATATCATAATGACCTTCATAGTTATGTGTTTTAATTGGTATCATATTGGTTTTGATTTCGCCCCTTAGAATAGTTTATTGGTTCCTTGTTTTAAACATTTTGGGGGAGAAAACTTTGTTTCTATCATGCTTGTTTTTACCCCTTTGTTGATGATTGACAAAAAGGGGGAGAAGAATTTGGAAATTAATATGCATGATTTAGTTTGGAGAAGAATTTTGGAGTTCATATGCATGATTTATGCATAAGTTTTCTGTTTTATTGGTTGTTTTATTTTCATTGGTATCAAGAGCATGTTTTGCGCTTTTATTTGTTTTAAGTTTTTATTTCATTGGTACCAAGGGCATGTTTTTTAGTATCAAGAGTTTTTGGTAACAAGAGCATGGTTTGATAATTTATTTGTTTTATTTTATTGTATCAAAGAGCATTTGTTTATTTAATTGGTATCAAGAGCATTTGTTTTATTAGTATCAAGAGCATGTTTCACATGCATATTCATTTTATGTCAAGAACCTTGTTTATATGCATCTCTATTGTTTGTTTATCTTTATGCATGAGTTAAGGGGGAGCTTCTTTGAAGCTTTACTTTAATCCATACATATATAACTCCATGAGTTTTGTCATCATCAAAAAGGGGGAGATTGTTGGCCCAAAGGCCTTCGACTCTAGTTTTGATGATGATTAACTCATGTAGTTATGTGTACTAATAATCTTGTGATGTTTTAGTTTCAGATCATTAGCCAAGATATTAGTTGGTGATAGCTTCAACAAGATGGTTTGGAAGCTTTCACAAGGTGATTCAAGAGCCTAAGCATCAAAGATGTCATCTAGTACTCATTGGAGTCAAGCTTGGTGAATCACGGTTTAGACCGAGTCAACTTGGAGACTGCGCTTTACAAGAAGACTTAGGTATCCCTAGTTTAGTTTGTGTTTAGATCCTAATTGTAAAGATTAGATTAGTATGATATGCTCAAGTTCACAACACACACGTTTTATGTTTTGACGTTGGTTTTCGGTTTTAGATTTAACCGATCTTGGTTTTCATGAATAGATTTTATATCAAAACAAGTTTACATGGTTTAGTGTATATATGATTTGTTCTATATACATGCATGCTTCTATTGCTTAAACAAACTTAGTTTGATAGTCTACTTCATGAGTTTTATGTTTTGGTAATTCTAACAAAACATATTTTGGAATCAAATACAAAAACATGATATTTAATCATGATACTTAAACTTAATATTCCAACATGATATTCATGTGTTTCATACTTTTTGTATTTGGAAGAGTTTTGGACAAAACGTATTTTCTATTCAAAATCCAAGTTTTAGAAAATACAGTTTTTGGTTTTTGGTAAAATGATTAGACACAAAAATAGTTCATATTGATTGATATTTGAGCTAAACTTTTTACCACATGTTTATATATCAATGCAAAATGATAAAACTATTTTTGGTAATTTTTAGAAATGATAAAAGAATTTTTTAATATGTTTCTAATCTAATTTTCTGTTCCAGGCTTCAACCAGTCGACTAGTAACCTGACTAGTCGACTAGGGCTGAGGTCGGTCGACCGGGCCGGTCGACCGACGTGCACAAATCTGTGCACGTTTGGCAGCTTTGGACGGTCGACCGGGACGGTCGACCGGACTGAGAGCAGAGCTCTCTGTTTGTTTCGGTCGACCGGCCGGTCGACCGGTAGCTGCCACGGTCAAAAAATGACCGTTGTGCGGTCGACCGGGCGGTCGACCGCCAGGGTATTTCTGGCAGTTCTGCTGCCAACGGCTATTTTCTAGATTAGCCTATAAATACCCTTTTGGCAAGAGTTTTTCTCTAAGAATTTTTGTGCGAATTTTTACATACTCTCTGGTGTTTTTACAGCAATAAAGAAGTTTTTGAGCTTGATTTGAACAATCTATTTGGTGTTTGTGTTAGGGTTTGGAAAATCAAAGAAAGGATTTTTGGGAAAGGATTTTGATGAACTTCTCTATCTTAGTTTCAGTTTTTCCCAAGGATTTTTCTTTGTAATTTCTGATTTCCAATCCTTTGGTTTTCTCCACACTTGAGCAAAAATCTACTATCTAAATCTATAGGATATTTGTGTGGGAGAAGATATAGTTTGTGGTTGTTGTTTTAGACCACCAAGTTGTAACACAATCTTTCTTAGCTTTGTGCTTTGGGTTGTATCCCTCAAGTTGTGAGGTGATCCTTGTATTGGTTTGTGGTTGTGGAGGAGGTTGAGATTGTATTGGTTTTGAGTTTGCCTCAAGGAGGAGGTTTGTGATTTTGGCTTGGAATGTGCCTCAAGGAGGAGGTTGTGATTGTAAAGAGAGGAGTTGGGTACTCCTTGTGAGAGTTCTTGGTGAACTAACTAGTGGATTAGAAATCCTTCGTGTGTCGAAGGCGGGGATGTAGAGCTGGGTGCTCGAACCTCGTAACATATCTTGTTGTTTGCGTTTGATCCATTGACTCTCTCTCTATCTCTTTACTTTGTGCAAATTGCTATATCTTATTCTTGCTTGTGTGTGCATCATTGTTGTAATTGCAATTAGTTTTTAAATTCCGCATTTAGTTCACTAGATTAGCACCGTCACCTATTCACCCCCCCTCTAGGTGACTTTTCAGGATTGCCCATTGATGAAGTCTAAAGGAAATTTCAAGAATTTCAATAAGTTCAACAAAAAGAAGAAAGCCTTCCAAGCAAATTGGGATGACAGCGATTCATCTTCCTCTGATGAAGAAAAAGCTACTAAAATCGCCAATATCTGCTTCATGGCTCAAGAAGATGGGGTACGAGACTATGCCAAATTATTAGAAGCATTTAATGAACTTTATAATGATTTCAAAAATGAAAAGATTAAAAATAAAGTTCTAACAAAAGAAAATGACAATCTTATCAAAGAAAATTCAATTTATGTTCTCAAATATCTTCATTATATTCTCAAAAATCTGATTTTTGAAAAGGTTATTTCATCTTTAAAAATGAATAATGAGAATTTCTTAAAAGAAAATTCTTTGCTTAAAAAGGAAATTGTTTCTTTAAATTCTAGAATTACTATTTTAGATAAAGAAATGACTAGCTTCAAGATAAAGTATGAAGAAATTTTGAAAAATGTGACAAAATTTTATAAAGGAAAAGAAAATTTAAATGATTTATTGTCTCATCAAAAGATGTCAAATAATCATTTGGTATTGGATTTTCAAAAGATAAGATTGACAAACCTACACATGTTGGTCTTGGATTTTCAAAAAAATTTTTTGTAAAATCTACACATTTTTATAAAAAGAATAATTATAATTCATATAATTCTTTTGTGAAAATAAATATTAATACTATTTTAAAAAGAATTAGGAACAAATATATATATGGATTCCTAAAAATCTAAATAATGTGGATAAAAATGCTTATATTGCATTATATATACACCGTGTATATAATTCTTGTAATTATGTTTATATTAACAATGAAAACCAAATTCAAATTGGATTTGGGTTCCTAAAGGCTAAATTCATTTTCTTTAAGTGCAAGATCAAGTTGAGATTTCAATGAATCCCTCTCATTTGAAATCTTCTCTTTCTCTTGCAAAACCATGTCAAGTCTAGAAAGCAAATTTTTATTTTCATTGTTAAGTCCTAGACTTTTCTTTTTCAACAATTATATTTTTCTATTAATTTTTCACAAACAATGGATAGTTCTTCATTTAAAGTGTTAGGGTCAACATGCTCATCACAAGAAGAACTAGCATCATTACAATCTAGTTGGGATTCCGAATGTACCTCAAGGGAGTCATTCCCTTGTACCATGAAGTATTGTGACTCGGATTCTCCA